>DVPR01000992.1:0-11899 GCA_018239345.1 Oxynetra stangelandi | reverse complement strand
GTGGCGATCGAACCCACGACCCCCGGCGCAGCAGTTAGGTTCACTAACCACTGCACCAACGGGCCATATTAAAAATAGTATAGTATATATTTGTTTGTTAGAAAATCAAACAGATGTCAATTCCAGGTACCTTGATGTTTATCTATATCTTTAGTCGATGTATTTTTAATCCATCTCATTGCGAAAGGAGACCCGTGTCCAGCAGTGGAACATTCAAGGGGTCGCTGGTGGTGTTTAATTTAAACATTTATATTTCTTACATTAAAATATAAAGTACATTGCATATTATAATATAATTATCAATTCTGATTATTATACTGAATGATACATACAAAGAATTTTAAGTTACACACATTTTATAGTTAAATAGAAGACCAATAAATAACATTAATATTTTTAGTTTACTGATAATATATCTTTAATTAATCCTGTATAAACATATTATATAATTAAAGTGTCAAATTCACAAAGGTCAAGTTGTTGAAGTGATGTTATCTAAATGGACAAAACACTTAATAAATTCATTTGCGTCAAAATTCATCGTTTAATGAATACCCGAAATAGGTTATCACATTTAACAGTTATCGGACATCCACTTTGTTGTATGCTATTTGTAATCATATAGAACAATGCCGTAAAATTTTATGTGGAGTTTAAATATCGTCAGTGATAATAAAAGCCGTACTTCTAGCTGTAATTGTTACGATAATTTGTAAAAATAAAGGGGTTGGTATTCCGTTTATTAATTTGTAAAAATAATGAAGTAGTTACTCTGTAATATCGGGAAACTGGAGAGGTCCTGTGAGAAATGTTGACACAAGCCCTTGTAAGTGCTAGATGTTATCTGTACATAATTAAAAATAAGACGAAATTATAACATTGCTGCAAAAAATAATTAACACCAGCGCAATTTGCTGCGCAATACCAATTAAAACGTAAAAACATTTGTTTTACAGGTCAACGAACTGTAAATAGCAGACAGAGTTTACGTCAGACGTAATTAATTAACTGTTATTGGTCATACAATAATATGCAAAATAATATAACAAATTTTAAAATAAAATACTTTAATAATTAATATCTTACGATATCTCAACACTCAGTTACCTGCTTCTACACTAAGCAGAGCCGGTGCTGCTGCGATAACCAGACGACTGATAAACTACATAAATACATATAGATATAGATTTATTTCACATACGGATGCAGATTTATAGCATCCACACATAGAACAAATTCTAATGCTTATCAAACAAAACTTGTTCCGAGTGAGATTCGAACCTACACGCCACTCAGCAGTTTGTTACACAAACCACTGCACTAACGGGTCCGTCATAATTATGTTACAAATTAAATTTCTTATTTTACAATACGTATTGTCAACCATAAGAAATTTCTTATTGTTATAACAAAGTACAGCTTAAGTCGAGTATGTACCCAGCTTGCACATTAAAGATATCAATGGTATTATTTCACTGCGAATTGTTTCCAAAGAAAATTACACAGTATTTTATATCGTAATGACCTGTTCGTTCGCTCGAGCTGTTAGTCCACTCAGAAAATTCGCCTAATAAAATGCTTTGTAAAACAAATTATTTTGATTGAATGTTGATAACAGATACACATGTAAATGGCCAGTTCATAAACAAGCATCGTATCACTTCGCATCCATACACAATGAACGATAACGTAACAATAGACTTGACACTGAACAATGTGGTTGTCTCAAACTGGTGAACACAATCTCAAGTCGAACAGCACGATAATAGAAGTGACTGTCATTCTCACTAAGCGAAAAAAGACTCGCTTGAATTTCATGAAAGACATATCAAAATAATTTATGATTTTCTAGATGTAAAAAAATGTTTTTTAGCATGCTTGAATCACTGTAATCATTTTTATGTCCTACATGTGAATAAAAATCCTTAGATTATTTGAGTAAATATTTCGTCTAAGATAATATACATTTTTATCTAGTAAAATATATGTTAGTTGTACTTCGCATTAGTTTTAAAGTGTTCTTCACATCACGTAATTATATAAATGTGTTTTATTTTTTATTTAAATAAAAAAACACCCGGGTGCATCAACAGGTTTATTTATAATAGAAATACATATATGAAGTGCAATGTAATGTCTTAAACATTGTACTACATGTATTTTTATTATAAATAACTCAACTTCAACCGATGAAGGTAAAGGTATGTTAAACGACTTGCTATTTATGATAGTCAAGTTGAACCTCACCACACCTTGGCACCGTTTGACCATTTGAAAAAGCAAGCTGCAAAAAGTCTTAGCAGCACTCACTGATAGGACAATTCTTTAGTTTATCCCCACGAGTGCCATTACAAATGTTGACACCTAATCTCATCATTATAGACATGATTTCATCGTCTTAAATCTATTGTCAAAAAACGATCTGTCGGTCATTTACACGTTACCATCAGTGTAATTACACTGATGAGTACTCATTTTTTGTTCTTCAATAACAATGGGAAGGCAATCGTCTCGACTCGATATATCGGGTCTTTGTGAGGTACCAACGTATGTAAATCTAACGACATTGTTATAACATTGAATATGGTGGTTGAGTAGAAATATTATTCAGCATATAAATCGTTGTATCCTGTAGAATATCTAGCGTTAGATTATCACGTAACAAACTTTTGTAATAGGGAATTTTACTATCATTTAAAAGTTGTAGGAATTGACAGATTTCTTAGAAGCATACATACATTATTATAACATGACAATCTAGCTATAGACCGCCTGACGAGAAGCTTACATATTATATGTCTCAACATGGGCTAGAAAAAATCCGAATTTATTCTTGCATAAAGAGTCCTCGGTTGTATTTCTCAGAGAACATAGACGCCGATATTGGTACGAATAGTTATGATGTTCAAAAATAAATAAAATAAATAAACAACCATCACGCCAGGTCCCTAGCGGGGTAGGCAGAGAGCACGGAGTGCCAAACATCTCTATCCTTGCAAACCTTACGCGTTTCGTCTACATTCATCAGTCTCTTCATACATACACGCAGGTTTCGGAGGTTTATGATGTTCATAATTGCTGTAATCAGCAGTTCAGTTTATTGAATGTCGTTGTAATCCAGCCTTTATATACCAATATTGAACAATTCTCTTCATCCCTATTATTGTCAAACATCACCTGTCATTGTAATATATGATTTGTGATTTTCTAAATCCTTTTTATATTCGCACATTACAGTGAATATTCTAACAAATAGATTTATATGCAAATGATAATTTATGTATCCCATTTCATTGATACGTCCGCGCTCGAGACTGCTCACTTATTCTCCCAGCTCAACGCGTCCATATCGAGATAAAAATATAACATGTGGCCCGCGGCATTGAACGCTTTGACGAATGTGATAATGTTCTTATTAGGAGCTAGTTTCAATACAGATCACGACTTATATGCGTCTAACACCTCACCTTATTCATGAGCCAATCTACCTTAACGAGTGAGCGAGGTCACAACAGTTATTTCAAAACGGACAAAGGTATTTTAATGCTATTAGGTGAATTACAGTGTTATCAGCGTCGACTTTAGAGTTATGGGAAACGCATCGACATAAAATGAAACAGAATAAACAAATTTAGGAAAGAATGTAGAAAAAAAACATAACAATGGAACATAGAATTGCAAAGATGGCAATTTTAAAGCATTTTCTTTTGAGGTCATGAAATTTGAATTTTCGAGTTTGCCCTCTGTGAGTTCCAGTTCGGAAGCGGCATACGATTTGATGCGTAATTTGTAAACTAATGTAATATTAACAAAACGAGCGCCGTTGTGGGAGTGAAAGTTTAAATTAATTTGAATTAATGATGATCCAGCAAAATAACACGCAAATATGTTCCTTATTAATTTCTTATACCTATTTATGTTATATTTATCGTTGATTCCTTTTCTTCGTTCGTTATTCGTTTAAGAGCCATGTCCGCTGGTTTATTAGTACATCGTCGTGATTTGAGGTATGGTTATTGCATTTAACGTTAGCAGATCCAAGAACAAAATTATTGTTCCATGTTTAAATATAAACACCAAAGAACGGAACGATAATGTAAAATTGGGAACATACTCGTAATTGAAATGTGATAGAATATTTTATTTAGGCCTGAGTCACATATTTTTGTTGTAAGACACTATATTTGCATTGGTACTAATCTGAAACATATGGTACGCAGATGTAGTAAAATAGAACAGACCTATTAGTCATAACATTGGGCCAAAAGACTGGATGCACGTCTACCGACAGAAATAACCTTTGAATAAAAAGGACTGTTAAATATATTCAATCTTTGCTTATAAAGTGCATAGTATAAACATGCATAGTATAAACTTATTCCTGTATGCTTCTAAATATATATATATATATAAACACGTTGTACATATTAATAATTATTTAAAAGCGTTCCGACTTTTTTTTGCTCCGGGTTTATTTTTCTCGGTTTTCGCACCTATAGGTGTAGAATACCTTATAAGTGTCGACAAAAGGAACAATTTATATCAATGTAATCTTAATGTAGCATCATACTGTGCAATAAGAATTTAATTTGAATAAAAAATATCTAGCCACGTTGGTATATTAAGGACAAGTATATGAGTATAATAAAAATATATGCAATAGAATTTGTTTGATATATTATATTATAGATTTAATACAAATATCTTACATGTATTACTGCCTTGTTATTACGAGTGTACCTGTTACTGACAGCTGTAACTAACTGAAAAATATGAGCAGTTCAGGTGAAATTATAACACATATTGTGTAAAATTATAAAAAAATGTCCTTAAACGCTCTGATGTAATCCTTATAAATCATACCGGTTTTCTGTTCGTCTTGATCGTGGATTGACGTACCTGAAACAAAATAAAATTATGAATTGGCAATAGAGTCCGTAAACGAGCACGAACAATTTACTTCATTTAACAACTTACTTAACATTATTTAAAATACTTTCGAATTTAATTCCATTTAGTTTTATTGATATAACTTGTTAATAACATCAATTTATTTAATCTATTACATCATACCTACTAGTTAAATGTGGTCACGGCTCAGTGTGACTTTATGAAACATAAACTCTTGTAATGGCGTCTTGCTAATATTCATGAATATGTCGCGGACTACCACTATATGGTGTCGGCATGTGATTTTCTTCCCCTTTGTCACTTATATCACCATCAACCCTTATCTCATCTCGCATATTATATTCTTCTGATCTAAATTTCTTTTTACTGTCTATCCATAGAATACTTTTCGAGTTTTGCGGTATCAAATATACGAAGCCTTTACATATATACAGATAAGCAGGGATAAGAATTTATTATTAAAACATCAACATAAGCTTAAAAATAATTCCGAACATTAGGTCGGTTTATAACATTACCCCGGTTAGTATTACAAGTATGAGTGCAGATATCTGTAATTTATATAGAATAAAATGTATTAATGAACTGTTGATGAATCAAATGTTAACATAAATAAAATAAATAATTCATATTCATTTTTATTTCAAGTATGAATGATACGAACTACATATTTACACATAATTTCGTAAGTACTTAAATATATTAATACCAAGCAATATCAATGCATCGTCTCATAAAAAAAAGTTTTCAGCAGATAAAATAATATATTTAACAGAAGAGGTTTTTTTTTTTTTTAAACTGTATGGAATAAAACTGTAAGTATAGTGAGTGACTCTGTTGAGTTAAAGCTTATCAAAGTTCACAACCCTATTTACCGTGATAAAGGTAATGTCGCTCCATTTCTTTCTCTGCAATAATTTATTGTAGTCCCTAAAAGGTTAGGGCTGTCAATTACATCTGATATCATCGTAAATTATCCGATATGTACGACTATATTTTTATTATTATTATAATTATTTATTTTCCTTTTGTATATTCCATTGACAGCACGTAAAAGATAGTGCCATTATTAACACGTACTTTTGAGGTCGGACAAAAAAGGTTTTCTGACATAATATTTCATGCTCATTTCAACACAAAATATAATATCAATGTAACTCATTTAATTAAGAGTCGAAAGTTGAACGACTTAAAATACAAAACAAGTAACATTAATCGCCAAAATTATACTAGCAGGTAGAACCGCGGGCGAAAAGTTAATTCAATAATATGTCGATCCAATTAAATATTCGGATAGATTAATTGAATTAACTTTTTCGTATTAATTTTGTGTATTTTATGACTCCCGTTTATTGGTTGATTGTAATAAAACTCGTATGGAACCAAACTTCTAAATTGTTTATATTTTCACCTCGGGCTATTTCAAAATGAGTCAATAAATTATACATCTGATAGAAATATGATAAAATTAATGAAAACCTTTTATCTTCTACATTATTTTCATTAAGCAATATGCTACTTAAGTACATAACATAAGTGTCTTTGAATAAATAATCCCGAAAAAAATACTTTTTTAGAAACTAGTGAGGCTCACTTGTATATGTTTATTAATAATTACACTTATTTATCGGTATATTGAAACTTAATAAAAACGTTAACATACCGGATCTAGTATTAGAATATTTTTTTATTAGACCACATACTATCTTAATCTGATTTAATATTATCAAGACTGGCACAAAAACATTAAACATTAACAAACGCAGACAATTAAACAACATTCAAAATACATATTCAAATTACGTACCCACAAAGACAACATGGAATTCAATTTTTTGAAACTCCCATGCATAATCGAGCAGGCAATCTGAACGAACAAACGGAGCGCACAGGGCTATCCTTAAAGGGTATTCGCTTAAAAACCATTGATTCATGTGGGAAAGTGACCCCTATCCCTTTCTACGTGGTTCTCAGAGCCGCGAACCGGTCTCATTCATACGCTATAAACGGGCACGTGATCTTACTATTAGTAACGCCAACTCCAATACTATAAATTCAAGGATCAAAGTTCCGAAATAAATTGTGTGCTTTAATAATACTATTCATATCGCTGTTATGTAAATAATATGTATATTTTACCGGAATATGCGACATAATTATTGATAGGTTTGAACGTTTTAGTTATATATTATTAACAGTCATTTGTTGAAAGTAAAAGCGTTCAGCATTATAAATTGATACTCAATGGCCCCTAAGGAATTATTCACTGCACGCAAACTGCTGTTTCTATAAATGATTACAAAATATTTGAACTATAGGTTACTTCAGGTTGCACGTTACTTCATCGTTATATCATTCCGACTTTACTACTTTATATGTTAGACAATTTCTTAAAATGTAATTATCATAATGTAATTGAATCTTTCCCTAACAAATATTGTTTAGGACTTAACGTACTAATTGATACGACAAAAATTTTAGACAGGATTTCCCTTGCCACTGATAATTTTGTAGCTATAAAATCCACATTTCTTAGTACGCCGTATGTGGCAACACCACTTGCCAACTTGCCACTAATAGCCTTGTTCCGAGTTGTCCGCGCAATTTTTCCACTAATCGCTGTCGTAACAAGACATAATTTCGCGTATAAACGCCGTGGGATCAGATACCTGGACGCAGAAGTCCTTATAAAGGCGGATAAAGTAGTATGCGATTTAATATTAAATACTTCGGCAAGTGTTTCGTACGATACCCGTTTACAGACATATTATGTGTAAACAGTTATTAGGGATTTATTAAGATGTACATCCAAAGTTAATTATGTATTTCATTGAATGTTCTATTTTATTGAACAACAAAACACGTTCATTGGATGAAACGTAAATGATATGCTTTAAGTTAATAAGTATGTCACTGTAGCCACTGTGGTTATATGAGAGTATCTAGTATATAGACCGCTGATCTGTACCGATGGAGAAGGATCAGAATAGATACATGCTGTTTGACAAACATGATCTAGACCTCGAGAGTATCAAGTTCGACACTAGAACGTGTCAAATAAAAATATAAAACAAGTAAATTTCATCTTCTGATGAAATTGAATCTTCAAACAATAAGCCGGGTCATCGTACACAATCTATTTTATTTGGATACGAATATAAAATATTTTCTAAAATATTTCGTTCTGAATGACATCACAACAAATATAACGAAAATCATAGCTTTCTAAGTCGAAGCGAAAATCGCAAGGTTTTATATTATAGAGTTGCCAGAATCTGATCTCGTTTGGACGCTGCAGGAGCAGAATCGATCGACTTCGCCCCCATTGAAAGTAATCTCGTTTATTATGACAACGTACGTGACTAGAATCTAAGTCGCGTCATTTTTCCAGATAATGACATGTCGTCCCGAAAGCGTTAATGTTTTTTGGTCATGCAAGGAAAGCGGCGAATAAAGTCGCCGCAGTCATGGGTGCCGCTGCCGCCTATATCAGGAGCTACCCTCAAAAAGGCTATTAGAGTTGGTGACGGTAGGTCCAGCTGTATTTGTTAATAAGTTCAAGTGTCAACAGTAATTGTTAAACCATAGTAATTATTGGTAACAGGACTGTAGGAATAGGACACTTAGTAAACATGAGTCCAATACTTATAACGCATGAAGTCTTATCTGATGTTTGATATTAACCATGAGGAAATGTAAAAAAAACTCAATTTAATGGTTTTATAATGTAAGAAAAAGTCATTGTAATTTAAATGCACCAAATGGCTAGGCGTACAGCTTGCATGTAACTGTTTACCATAATGTTTTGGCAATGCATTTAGAGTCGTCCAATAAATTAAGAGTGCTTGCCAAAATTTTAATGTACACGCAATTGCATACACAGTTTCAATATTTATTCATGATTTAATCGCTTAAAGAGCTCTCAAATTTACAGTTATGCAATATATTGTCTTTAATAGACCTATTTACAGCATACTTTTCTTGTAACTCGATCCTAACGCGCCCGCTCTGGGATATACTTCATATTTAACGGAGAGAAGTGCCCCGCACCTAACTATTGTGTCGTGTTGTATTTAGAAATTATTTAATATACGTTTTATATACATTGCGATTTTTAGTAACGACTTTTTTAAGCGCTAGTTAAAAAGCCGTAATGTATATCAAGCAGGATTGTGGAGAAAATAGTCATATGGGGCAGTAACCAGTGGTAAGAATATCACATTACATGCGAGCGTGCTCCGAGACGGGACACGATTCCTTAGGACGCTGTAGATATTTGGTTGTGTAAAAACGTCTACAGGAGTCCTTATTACAAAAGTCATAAGATTGAAAATTTATTGCTTTTTCTTCATCTCGGATTGTATTGTTGCCGTACTGTAGCGGAAAAGACGGAAGAATGAACTATTTTAATTGCACTGAAACATGAGCATTGCTATTACCAGGAGGAAACAATGACGACCTCGCATTCAGTGTAATAAAATGATGATTCTACATACAGGAACCAGACTATAAAATCCCTTGTTAACGTGTAGTTGGAAAAAAATAAGAACATTACCACATATTTTAAGGGGGACATTTCACCGTTCATTTAATAGTAATTGTAGTTGCAAATACGTACTATTATACTAATAGAATTTTCAATTTGACTTCATAACGATGAGAAATTAGTTACATCGCTTGATAAAGGTTAGTAACATGACAAAGGGAGCATTCGATTTGTTACGTCCATAATCAGGATAATCTTTGTGTTACATTAATAATTATTATAGACCCACTTGAGCAGTGGTCAGTGACTCTGACTGCTGAGCAGGGATCGTCGTTTCGATTCCATTCGGACCGAAACATTTGCGTTCTGAGCACAATCGCTAATTCTGTATCTAGACTTCAAAAATATCTATATAAATATCTATATATTTGTATGTATGTATATATGTAATCTATCAGCCGCCTGGCAGCATAACACGTGCTCTGCCTAGTTTGTTATCACATGCGTGGATTTGTCCCGTGATATTATTATTACAACACGTTCCCCAGTTGCTATCATACAGCGACCGTGACATATGCGCGGTCTGAATGCCGTATAGCGAGGATGCTTGTACGGTTTGAGAAATCGCAGCGATGCGAGCGCATTGTTATTTTGGAACCACGATTCTAGAGTTCGAAGACCTTTCACTGGATTTAAATAAATAAATAACCGTCACGCCAGGTCCCTAGCGACCGAGTGCCAAACATCTCTGTCTTGACAAACCTGACGTGCTTCGCCTACAATCATCAGTCTCTTCATGCATACACGCCAGTTTCTGAGGCTCTTGATTCCCCCATCAGCCAATATCTGATCTATTTGGTCCAGATAGGTGAGTATCGGCCTCCCTGGGCCCCTACGTCCATCAACACTCGCATTGTATATCTGTTTTGTCAGTCTTCCATCATCCATTCTTTCTAAATATCCGAACCGACGGAGCATTCATTGGATTTAATTCGACAAACATGTTGGTTTTAGGCAATTTTTTGGTATTATTTTCGTACCAAGCGTGAATAGGTTGATAAGCCTACTTACACATTTTAAAAAAATCATAATGGCCATTAGGATTGCTTAATTTATGAGGAAATTCCAATAACAGTCATCTCATTCAGATGATAAAGTAATTCAAGTAACCCAAAATATCATTAACAGATAAAACTTAAACCATAAAATAACTGCCCTGAAAAGTGTCAATTTCCACTTATTAGCTTATTCAGGCCTGGTACGTATTTAGTCCTTTCAATTGCAGACATCAACGAACGGGAATCGTAAAGTTAATAATTCGTAAAGTTATAATCCATAATGTCAATCTATTTCTTACGGTTCAAATATAGTTTGGGTAATCAAATATCATATAAATATCGACAATGGCCACAGACCTTTTTACGTGTCTCCCATGAGCCCAGTTCTGCCTCGCAACTGCGGAAGGCCTGGGGCATGTTATATCACCCTACTCCAGTGATAATTTATCTGGAGAAACTAGTCAGCAGCCACAAAATGTGTCCAATACTTATAAGCCGCCTTTATGACCGTCGACAAGGTTTAACGACTGTTTTGCAACAAAAATATCGCCAATATTGATTGTGAAATGTAATTACACGGCTGCAAAATGTCAAAGGAAGTAATTATGCATAACAACGCAGAAAAGGCTGTATCGTTGTGAAATTATCGGCGCGTTTCGAAGTTAATTACTCTAAATATTGCTATATAATTTATATAATAAAAATGTGTATGAAATATTGCAAATGACACATAAGATTAAAGCTAATAAATTGACCATTTCATTATTATTATCTAGGTGTCAACGGCCATCTCGTGAACCGCAAAGACTTGGTATGAATCGAAATAATTGAGTACTCATTACTAACAGGTATAAAAAAAATAAGTAGCTAAATGATAGAAATAAGCATGCCAAGGAAACTTGCCGATGTAAAAGTTCTTCAAAATATTCTCTGTGAACCCTACCAATCCTTAATGCAGTACGTTAAACAACGGTTATTATGAATGTATGAAAATAACTAGAATATGTACTACATGAATATAACTAAAAATTGTTATTCTGTAAAATAACGTACGGTCTACATAAAAACACTTGAAAGCCAAATGAGAACAACAAAACACAAAGAACGTCTCTATAAAGTTTGCGCTGAAGTCGTGTGGATTTCGGCGCAAACTTCATAGCGTGTAGCTATAATTGTAAACTTTGCTCATTCACACACACCGAATCAGGCGAATGGTCGACACCCGTATAAATCGAGAGTGTAAGTTGGTTATATGCCTGTCTCCTTCTAGACTAGCAATCCAGTCCACCTAGAAAGAGAGGAAAAATTAATCGGAGCAATACCAACTCGAACGTACGAGTATCGTAGTAGGTACACAGTACGGTACTCTTGTATTCATACTCTGACATGTTCTCTTGTCGCGTCGTAAAGTGGGGGAGGTTAGGGAATTACGGCACTGTATATT
>DVPR01000991.1:0-11902 GCA_018239345.1 Oxynetra stangelandi | reverse complement strand
TTATAATAAAGAATTGAATATTATTTATCTTCAAATCCCCATGAATTGAATAGACTACCAAAACTACGGAAAGCATCACTATTGGTTCGAGATATTGCAATGCGTATGAGATTCTCGAGGCACTGTTAAGATTGGAAACGATAGAGCCGATATAGACATGCCGACATCTACAATCGTTTCTAGTGCTTTAATATCCAACAGTCTTACAACCAGTTAATGCAATATGTAGGATTGGAAAATAGATTGATATGAAAATACATTTGTAAACGATATTATTGTCTGGGTGTACGAAACTGAAAGATTAAAATGAATGAATGAATTGATGTTGAATGTATAAAATTGTAACTTACACGTAATCCGCGTCGATACACTACGACAGAACCCAGACAGACAATCGTAAGAAATTCATATCTAATTCGCGTTATCCTTTTACAAATAGTAGAATAAAAGGATTTTTTTTGTTTCACTATCGAAATCCTTTTCCATTTGGAATAATCTCAAGTATCATGCATTAAAACTTTTCGAGTTTCTTTAAGTTTAGACAGGATATTTTATTCGTAGACTGTGTAAGTAAGTAGATACGTCAGAGTTAGATATAGATATATTGTTTACCGAAAATGTAATAGGCGCGTCCAATAGCTAATAATTTAGACACTCAACTTAAAAATTTCTAACCTGTAAGACTTGAAATTACAATTACACCGAGTGTTGAAATAGAAAATGCACATTCTACAATAAACGTAGGTATTTCACGTGCAGTTCTTATCATCTTCTTTTCAAAATTACATCGGAGAGAATTTGCTTTAAATAATTAAAACTTTATTAACGGAATATCAATTTGTCAAGAGGTAGTAATTAAAATAGACGTAATACCCGGAGAGGCGGAGGCCCGGGCGAGTGGCGTACGTTAAGGGTGATTAAGCAAAAATCGCCCAGTACCGTCCACCTGCCGTGAGATATTCAAAACAGCGCCCCAGGCGATCCAATCCACCTTTTTTATTGGCAACATTTCACTTGTTCCGCATTGTTGAACGTTTCGCTGTAACGGGTTGTGTTACCAAATTGCACTGATTTTTTACGTGAAAGGTATGTATATCACCTCTTGTTTCTATAATGGAAGGGCGTGGCAGGAGGTTGATCAGCTGGGGGTGTATCGAAGCTGTATCTATTTTTATTTCTTATTTATTTTCTAATTTCCAAGATTTGCCACCAATGTTTATAGTGAGTTGCAATGATACATTCAAGACGGATTTTAAAAGTAACGCATCCTCCTTTCCATTACATTATTTGCGTTTGGTCAAATTGGAATTACATACATTAATATTTACAATCATCGATAAAAATATACATTACTGTATATTT
Organism: Oxynetra stangelandi; assembly: GCA_018239345.1. Lineage (NCBI taxonomy): Eukaryota > Metazoa > Arthropoda > Insecta > Lepidoptera > Hesperiidae > Oxynetra > Oxynetra stangelandi. The sequence continues at coordinate 10,540 of DVPR01000991.1, read as the reverse complement.
TTATCGATGATTGTAAATATTTATAGATTATTAGATTGTCCATATATTGTTTTAGATTAATAGACTGTATATTGTAAATATATTCTTACGTAAATATGATAAGAACTGAGTTAGTCAATGTAACAAAATATTCAAATAATATTTCGTATAAAGATTCGCGTCGATGGCGTTTTACCACGGGACGCACATTGAGCGTTTCGATTTTCGACAGGAACCCAATATCCGTCAAGCTACCTTGAGACATTAAAAACGATCCAAGGTGATCCTTCCGACCTTTTTTATTGGCAACATTTAAATTGTTCCGCATTGTTGAGCGTTTCCCTGAAACGGGGTTCGATGTCAAATTGCTATGATATTTCACACTTCATCACTACAAGCTCAAATTGTTCAACCGGCACCTTTTTATACATGTTTCGCTTACTAAATATATGTTTAGTAATAGTAACTTTTACACCATTACAATTCCAAAAGTCATAGTTTACTCTGCTCTATATTAGTTAAATGTGTTGTTGGAAACGGTTTTGGAGTTAAGTTTAATAATATTACACGGTTTAAGACAGCTTTTTCACAACATTTGGTTTGATTTAGCTGTATTTTCTGTTCTTGCTTTTTAAAAAATTACAAAAATACTAAATCAAAAACAATTCTGCTTGGTTCTAGTGTTCCGCGTTGCTTAATGGAAATCTATTGTTATAAAAACTACCAATATGTGCAAAAATCTACAATCATACCATTCTTTTTCTCATCCACACGTGTAATAACTTGCATTTGAAATAAAAGTTATGTTGTTTTTACGTATATATGTTATATTGGATTTCTTATTTTTGAGTAAGTATGAGGGATAAAAAAAAATTCAATTATTAAAGAATTGTTATCGTATGCACGCAAAGGATACCGTACCAAGGATACTTTATGGCCCATTTGTAATTTACGATTTCAATAAAGTCGGCTCAGAGGTGAAATATTAAAGAGGAGTGTGACAGAACAGAGAGAGATTAGTTCCCGCGAGTACAAATTTATATTACTGTTCTATTGACTTATTAAACTTTACATTTTTTTGTATTATTTTATGTTACCATATGGGAAAAGCAGTGCCCTCATACGAATTTTATGACATAAATAATGTTTTGTATACGTAAATAAAATAAGAAGAACATTAAATAAGTATCTATTTATTTTCAAATTACGCGAAAAACACTTAATTGTAACACATTTATACGGTAATACTTTTAACAAAAATACTTAAATAATCTATACAGGTTCAAACTAAACGCTACATAATTAACAAAATACTGCTAGGAATGATGTAAGCAGGTTGTTTGTTAACGGACTGTAGCTTCAATTGAGTTACCCGACCTACAATTATTGAAATGTAACATATTGATCTATAATATTGTCTTCAATAATTATCAATAATATTAGTTAGTTATACAGAATCTTGTAAATCACTGGTTAATGGTTCGCTTCTTGGTGATTATATAGCATTTAACACAGTAGGTAACTAAGTTGAATGATATATGTATGTACCTGTAAATAAACGATACGTATTGGAGACAATCCTGCAGGACTGAGGAGTTACTTCCTTTTATATTTTGGAAACTTTAACAGATTCTTTTTCATTAAAATTAAACACCAGATAAAATTTACGTAAAAAATATATACTATTTTTATATTTATACTGTTTATCATATAATATACTTTTTATTAATCTAGTCATGGTTTCTATGAAGAATACAAATATATATGCAATAACTGCATTCATAATAAATCATTAGTAAATACGAGTACATACATACATCCAGCCCAAACAAAACAAACCAAGATATATGTACGTATGTGGTACAACCATGCAGATAAATTCGTTATCAACCCACCGCATTGAAACTTCATTTACATATCCACGTCTCAAGGGACGGCCGTGTATTACGCGTAAATAGTTTTGGGTACAGGTGAACACAACAGAGATACAGATAGTCTTCGATATACCCTAGCTAAGGTCGTTACCATATTGATTAAACACATCCATGTATGAACCATACAGTTCTAGATGTTTCTATCGAGTAATTCGACGCAATATATACAACTATGAACAAACAAAACCATATTTATATGTAACAAAAACTGTGTAAGTATACCGAGGTCGATCTCAATGCGTAAATCGCCTCAGTCCTACTATCTAACGAGAACTGGAAACGACGTTACAAAAAATTCTATACCGGTTAAATCCACCTGCTGCACAGTTCCAATCAAAATACACAAATTCAAACATTGCTGTAACACGACACAAATCCGACTGTAGTAGGTACATGCAGAATCCTCCAGCGGGAATGGATATTCGCGTATATTACTTGGACAATATTATGCAATGTTCGAATATTTTCAACCATCGCTATTATTCGTCACACTTGTACTACAATGGTTCATTTGGATTTATATTTATGGACATCACTCACACGGATCTAATCCCAAATTAGTAGGGACTTAGTGACTGTGTTACGGTAATCAGACGGCTGTTATACTAAATGCATACAAATAGATACATGAATACATAAATAAATGCATTTTACACCCAGATACAGAACAAATATACATATGTGTACATCACAAAATAAATGTACAAGATGGGAATTGAACCAACGATCCCCTAATCATTGGTCAAACTTACTAACAACAGCTCCAACAGATCATCTGAATGAAAGATTGTCTGTTGTGTGCTAGTGTATTAGTTCCTAATAAAACGTGTATTTAGTTTCAATGTTTGGATCTACCGTCTAGTGTATAAAAATCAAATATAGTTCATTACCCAAATAATTATGCTTAATTTAAACGTTTCCTTTAATTTTCTCCCTTAACGTAACCTATTAAAAACATGTCTCCTTTCTAACAAAAAGGTATTCGCAAGTAGGTATAAACATTTCTTTCTATTATTAATTAAGGTAAAATAATCCATTTATATTCAATAACCGATGTCCGATAGAATTAAAATTATTTTTAAACAATATCTCTCAGTGTTACTTTTAATCTTGATCTATTTCATGAACGCTCGAGACGTAGGTACCAATAATGTAGTACCATCATAAAAGTCCAAGATAAGCTTCATATCTGAATAGCTTAACTATTGAAAGCGTATCTTTAGTAAAAGCCTTGTGGACACTGTAAAATATTTTCATATTACGTTCCATAAAATGTTCATACCGATACAGATCGTCTACCGAACTTTAATAACCTCATATCTTTGTGACGTAACAATGAAGCACAGTGTGCTTGGTGATCGTATTTTAAGATGTACCGTGCTGGGCTTGGCTTGGCTTAGCTCGCTTGTAATATTTTAAAGCTACTTATAGACAAGAGGAGCTTTTTTACAGTGATAATACTATGGGATCGGCGCAGTTAATAATAATATTTTTTTATTTATAATAATTATCATAGAAAAAAGGAGTTCTGCGTCCAAAATACATTTATCACATTGATTAGCATTTAACGCTGAGTGACGTTAGCTGTCAACTGTTCTGGCACAGAGCCAGCTTGCCGAGTGTCAAGAACACTATGCGACTACGTAATACGGCAACTTAACTTAAGTTACGGCAATTTAGAACAACTTAATCCGACACGAGCTTTATTTATCCACGCAATAAAAGGATATCAAGAAATCTTTTCTGATCCCATTAAAAAGCTAACCGAATCTCGTTTTAACATGGCAGATAGAAAATGTAAATGTTAATATGTAATTTTAGCCTTAGATTCAGAGTGAGTTGTTTTTGGAACAACAAGGCAAACAGATTAACAAAATGTATTTTGAATAGACAACGTGGCCATTACAGTTGTTCGGGCGTCGGGAAACATTTAGCGCTAACCGAGGACCATTGTCGATTAAGTACCAGATTGAAACTTAGGCCAAAACTACTTATTATGCATTGGGAAAATAGGTTATAAATATGGATTTTGTGTCAATCATTCGCGTCGAATACATCGATGCTAATAAAACATTTAGTAACAACAGCACAAAATTAGTTGTAACTCTACAAATTTGGCAAATAACGGTGAATTAAAAATTTGCACAAACTTTGTTCCATTTAATCGCGGCTTAAAAGCTTAAAACGTGAACAAATCCACTGAAACTACTTAAACATTATTTAGATTACGTTTATTTGTTCGCTAGCCTCCAGCGTTGACCGATGTCAACTGTCAGCTGTTCTGGTATTGTGCCAACCAGCTAAGTGTCAAGAGCACTGACAAGGTGGCAGTGCGTCGTTATCTATGTTATGATTATGTAGCGATAATGATAAAGCTTTAAATACACATTAATGTAATGTGGCTCCTAATAAACTGTATATGTTTAATAGAAATCACATTGAAATTAATAGAAATGGGAGCCTATCCGAACTCATTGTAGTGCTTAATGCGTCGCTTATCAGAGGACTAAATTGAATTGGTCGTAATTTTGAACCCTTAATAATAACTGTTCCTCTATTGCTAAATAGAAGTTTGTCCCGGCTTGTGAAATTAATAAATACATTCTATGTGACCGAAATAGAAATGGCAATTTTCATTCTAATTTGTTTATTATACTTTAACATTTGCCAGTTTAAGTGTTTTCAGCCTATCTGCTCAGTTTATTATTGTTATTATTTCAGCAATATTGAAACTACAGATCTGACAGTGCCATATATAGGACGCATCCATTTTTGTTTTGCGTTTTTCACTTGTTGACGTATTTAAAACATTTTAAAAATAAGTACTGTAGCTGAGAAAAAAAAGTAATAGAAAAAATATATTTTTTTATTTCATCTATATTCGTACTTTTATATGAATACATAGTACCTATATGTTACTTGCATATAATTGTCTGTATTAAAAAATACCGGTTCATGTACCCACGAATATGATTCAATACCTAATCCTCTACTTACGAGTACAATGAATAAAATATACGACTATGTTCAATGCGGAATTGATTGTTTTATTAGAAAAACCTAAAGGCGGTGAATCCTAGAACAATTATAGTCATACTAATTCAATGAATATACGTACACGTTTGAAGGGATGTATAATCAGTTATAGTATAATCCAAGCTGTTCCGATTTCCTCACGATGTTTTCTTTCAAATTACAGTAGGCCATATTTAATATAAAAAGGCTCATCGTAAAGATTAGTCTAAGAGTTAACTGTCCAGACCTAAGCCCAGGACCCCGGTTTGAGGGCTGAATTCGAAACCACTAAACTATCACTGCTATAGAAAAATAATGTACGCAAAATTAAGTGCTGTTATCGTACCATTGAAGAAGCGTATCTTAAGCGTTTAACTTAACGTAAGACATCGCAATGAAATAAAAACTTACCGCATTCTGCGAACATTCTGTAGCGGTATGAAATAGGAGATGCTCTGTATCAGCATGTTCTCGTCTCCAAATTGCTTTTCGCGACGGTACCTACTAAATATAGGTTTATCCGGGTACGGTACCTCTACGTGAATAGATAGGAATAGAAAGAAATAAACACTTTATTCATAGTCTACGACAGCACATAGTATTAATAAAAAGTAATAAACAAAATAGTAAACAAAATAAATCTTAAAAACTAAAACTAAAATATATGATCTTGTGCTGAGTACACCTGCTATATAAAAGTAATTCTTGACATACTTACACTCACGTACATATGTGATCTGTACATACAGACGTGCCTATGAAATTATACGTTATGTTATCACACATACCAGGTATTGCTCAAGATTTATTAGATATGTTGTCATGTGTAACTGCGTTACTACTAACTACTAAGTCGGCCCGCTCCGTACGCTCCATCGAAACATTTCATTCGGACATATCTACGAGTGTGTATACTCAGTTTTGTAGATGTAGTTTAACTAGAAATCGGTAATTGCGTTGGTAGCAGTGCGACGGAGGGCGACATCAGTAATTGCTCGGCGGACAGCGACGGTGCTGATAAATAGCGCTGCGGAAATACACTGCAAGAAAAAACACTCCAGACATGCTGTAAATTAAAAGTGCAGTACGAGCCCAGTTTTGTTGCACACCTAGTTACTGCGGATTCCTCTTTTAATTTTTTAACAGAAAACATTGGTTGGTGTTTCACGTTTAGAGAACTTTATCGGGGGCATAAAAAATTATATATCTAAGCAGGTGATTAATTAACGATGCTCATTATGAAGTGATATGGAAAACCGTGGATTAATAATTATATAATTTTTGCCCGTTTAAATGTAACTATTTTCCGACTGCTACACTAGGCTGGCAGACCTGAACAGTAGTAGCCAACACGAGTGTTGTACTGATTATGTCCTAGGCTAGCAAATCCAGTATCATTAGAATCCATAATGACATTGTAATTATAAATAAGCGATAATATAAGTATAATAAATTAAAAGTTAAACAAAATATAAACATAATAGTTACGGTAATGCAATAATATATAAATGATAAATACCTATTATTAAAATACGGAATTGGCGGGCGGTGAAAATGACTCTCTGCCTACTAGCAGTGTATGTAGACTAATTTGGTAACCTGTCAAGAATGGATAATATATGAGTATCTCCTGGCGAGTTTCGATCGAATGTTACCGGGCGTTTTGAATAGAAACGGTTTGGAAATGTAAATGTTCACCATAGTATTCAACAATATCAAAACCTCCAATTTGAAGTTCAACTATGACGACTTCTATTTATAGAAAATTGTAAATACTTCGCGGAATTAACTACGCATGATGCACGTCCAAGAAACGAAAGGTGTTATAGAATAGTTATAGAACTATATTTAAATGTTGCATTCTTATTTGAGGTGTACTACTTAAAATCGAACAAGAGTCGAGTGATACGTGCCCGATATATCAAAGCAATTTGACATTCAATTTTAGTGAAAAGCTCCACAATGCGAAACATGCAAATGTAGCCGATAAAAACTATCGTCCACATCTCCGATTCGGTTTTGCAATATATCATTGATGGTTTACAAATTTTGGACGCCTCGTGCATAATTTCGATATGCGCCACTTGCCACGATCGAGACAGCGTCTGTAACTTATTAAATTTTCATGAATACTCCACGAAAATATTAATTCGATATCCACCTCCTCATTCATACTTAATAAACATACGATATGTTTATTTCTTAGTTAATGTTTTCTTCGACACTATTCATAATTCTGCCAATTTATGTATGATATAATCGTATGATATATATTTGCATACGTAGGTACATCTGACAAAAGTTTCTAGAATACAAAGGTACATCAAAGCAAATACAACATTCATGACGTTTATAGAAAATTTTATAATAATATAGGATACAATATCTGACATAATAACTATGCTTATCAATAAAATCGCTTACGCTATAGAATAAATTTATGGTTAAATGCTTACTAAATATACAATACTCGTATATAAAATGATCAGTTTAATGATAAACATCGAAATCACGTGAAATGTCAGCGTAATTTGACAACACTCGGCGTTTCAATGAACCGTTCCACAATGACACGCAAGTGAAAATAATGTTGTCAATAAAAAAGACGGTGCGGATCGATCCATCCTGTACACTTCGTCTATATCTCACGCAGGTGAAAGTGTTTGTGTGTTTGTGCGTCCATAGAGTGAACTCAATGTGCGTCAGGCGCCCGAAGCTCCTCGCTACCGTCGTTGTGTCATATAATCGGAAATTTTTATTATTTTATTTTTATTTTTTTCATTTTTTACAATTAAGTAGGTACAAACTTAAATTTAAAATCCAGGTTACACTCTGTAGCAAAGTTGACACATTAACATGTCACGAACGATCCGTCAAGTTATACAAGTGATCGTAAATGCTCATGAGCATTTACGATAAATATAATAAATAAATATAATAAGGTCTCATGAGACTTTATTATATTTAGATATTAACTAAAAACTTTGGACAGAAATGGCACTCCGTGCTCTCTGCCTAGCCCGCTAGGGACCTGGCGTGACGGTTGTTTGTTTTGTTTGTTTTGTTTTCATAAACTAAAAATATAACGTCAAAATAGATTTCATTTAGCAGAATTTTTGATAATCAGTTTTAAGCGAGAAGTCGAGTTGTCATTTTTGTTACCTTTCGAATAAAAACTAATCTAATAGTACTTTAGCAACTCGATCAGAACACGATGAATAAAAAGCGGCCGATGCTTGCAATATAAGCTCAATTCGACAGCGCATCCGTTTAAGTGAAACGTTCAACAATGCGAAATGTTGTCAATAAAAAAGGTCGCTCGGACCGCCTCCGGCGCTCTCTTTAATATCGCACGGCAGGTGAAGGGGTATTGGACGCCTGTCGAATACACCTTGAACGTGCGTTATTCGTCGCAAACTAAGGCATGTTTTGAATACAACTAGTTGAGTTACCCTATTCCGAAACATTATAGACAAAGTGCTTTCAATACATATGTATACGCCAATTGTTCACCTCTTTTAAATTGACCGCTTTTGGAAATCATATAATATTGATTAGTTTTTTATTACTATGTCGGTCGAAAGAGAATGTTTTATTTCCTCTCGCTAAAATAAAAAAAATTGGCGAGTAAAAACATTTAAGAATTTCCTTTTGCTTTAGTATATAAGGTACAATTGATTAGTTTTTTAACTACACATTTAATAAATTGTAAGTCATTTGTTAGGTACTCTGTGACTGATTACTTAAGTATGTACCTTAGTAATATTTTGGCAGTATTTGACTATGAAAACTAGACTTTATTTAATTTAAGACCTTATTATTTCAATTTCACATTCTTTTATTTCAAACGAAACCAAATGAACCATAAGATGTTTTGCTATGTTTATACCTGTTTTTACTTGCAACATGTGCCAAACAACTATTCATTTGTTTATAGGCGGTAATTTGCTTTCATCATGATCTTCCGTTTATCTTTTTTCATCAGACATCATATAAATGCTATCAAAAATTAAACGTTACGTCAGGAATTGTCAAACAATTTATTCATTCACTCTTACAGCCTTATTCTCTACAAATAACTTTCAGTCAGTATTTTCTTGAATTAATATTTCAAATATAAAGCAAACAGTTCACATAGCTGGTACACAATAAATATAATTAAGAAAAACAATTTACCACAAAATATTCAATAAATATCTGTAACATAATTATACATTCATTCATACACTATGGTCTGTGAATTCGAATTTATATAATAAGATAAATAAGAAAAAAAGAATATTTTCAAACGCTTATAACTAAGTAAATAATAGAAAAATAAAAGATTTCACAAATAAGAAGTGCATCTGTTCCTCTTGTGAAGGAAACTATATTACAGTAATGGCGACTTTTCCATTTTACGCAGTGAGAAGATCCTTATAGACTTATTCAACAAAAGCGTTCAGCGAAGCAAAATGTATTTACTTTAAAAAACTTGTAAGAAATTTATTGCATCTTGGATTTAAATTGAAAATTGTAAATGATTAATTAAAATACTTAACAACCCACTAACGATTTCACTCTTTCAGACGGGTCTCCGACTAGAATGTTTAATTGGGAGTCTTAGTGACCAAATATCAGTGATTTACACTAATCGTAAATTTAGAGACAGATGACAGACATTCGAACTTCAACCTCTGCTTTTGGAGGCTGATTTCCAAACCACTAGACTGCTATTGCTAAATACAAGATTATAAAATATAGTGACCTGTTTACGAGGAGTCTTTGTTTATGTAAACCAATATAACAGAAAAGATAACAAACATAGATTGTATTTTTGTTATACTATTGTTGTTAGATCCTAACATTCTTTGCGTTGGTAAGGTTAGTGTGCCAGAAAGTGAAGTAAAAATATCATCTCATCATAGAGACATCATTGATATCATTTCGGTCATACATGTGATATTTTATTATTATAAAAATATTATCCAGAGATAAATAAAACAACAAGGAATTAGCAGATTAGTAAGTATTTAAGGAAAAATAAATGAAAAATCAAAATTGGGTGTTGCATTATACTAATACTGACATGTGTGTGAGTTCATCGATACGGCACTCCGGAATCATTTAGAAAACGAATTGGATGATAAAAATATATTATAATTGATATTTTACTTTCCTTATTGATTTTGTATGCAATATGCAAACTTGAGTTCGTTCATATCATATTGTACCTTACAATAAAAAGCATTGAATAGTGAATGTTTGCGATTTAAATATTATAAATAAAAAACATTCCATGTGCCTATTTGGCACTCCCCACTCCTCGGTCTGCCGAATCGGATCCTGCGTGACGGGTGGCGGTCCCCATCGCCGCTTACACCACGCTTCGTACCGACGGGGACGGGCCGGCACGCGTCGCCTTGGGTGGACGCCCTAGCCCGCACTGCGGTACGCTCTCGGTCCAGAATTGCAGCCTGGTGGGCTGGCAGGGTCGCGACGACCACGCTTCTGGCACTGACCCCTAAACTTGTTGATGGAAGTAGGTGTCGAGGGAGGCCAAAGCTCTCCTATCTCGACCAAATAGGTCGGGCTCTACAAGATGGGGGAGTTAAGAGCCTCTGAAACCGGCG
>DVPR01000990.1:0-11904 GCA_018239345.1 Oxynetra stangelandi | reverse complement strand
CTCGCCTATCTCGACCAAATAGGTCGGGCTCTAGAAGATGGGGGAGTCAAGAGCCTTCGAAACCAGCGTGTATGTATGAAGAGCCTGATGAATGTAGACGAAGCACGTCAGGTTTGCAAGGACAGAGGTGTTTGGCACGCCGTGCTCTCTGCCTACCCCGCTAGGGACCTGGCGTGACGGTTGTTTGTTTGTTTTTGTTTGTTTGAAATAGACAATTATGGAATAAAATAATTATAATACAAACATCTTGAGACATCTAACGGCCATCTGATCGTGAACTGGACCGAGCATGTGCCATGGTGACCGTGTGGGTGATAAATGACACTTGTACATTATGTATGTACATATCTACATTAATAGAAATAGATGCATTATTATATTTGTATATTTACTTTTTATTTTCACATTTTTATTGACGTCCATGGATGGAGTAATGTCGCTTATGGGTAATAAAATCCCCCCCCCCCCTCGTCCTCCTCACCCCCACTACGTATACACCAGCACGTGGAAATGTGAAATATTTCTATATAAAATTCTAAAAGATGTTCAAAGCAATAGAACTTAAAAATATTACATCTAGAATTTGCTTTCAATAAGACATTTAGTTGTATTGCGATCGCTCAGAAACACATTTTTCTTGATATTTTTACTTTGTCTACCCGTCACAAATATCTTTTCACAAATTCCAAAAACAATCACAAATTTTATTGAAATTCAAATAAGACAACGTCTGTCGAGTAAAGTGATAACGAATATTTGAATTCGATGTTAATTCAAACGAAGCCATTCGCATATTATTTTGTAAGTTTCCACGTAATCCGTTGCCATATAATATGGCAGTATGTTTAATGCTATGGAAGTGCTATTAAAGGAAAACTGAACGCATAAAACACGAGGAGAATACAAAGCTAACACAATAATGAAAGTCAATTACACTGCTATGGCTGTTATTAGTCAGGTGCCCGGAACGCGTATTACGTACGAATATTATTTCTCTGCAAAACGTTATTTACCTTTCGTATCGCTCGTGTTATTTTGTCGTTATCTATTGAAAATGTAGCAGTATTTTTTTTTATGTTGTCACGTGCTTTATAAATTTCATTTGTAATTATAGTTTGACATTTGTAAATTTTAAATTAACTCATTTGTTTTCCATATCTTTAATCAAAGTAATCTCTTGTATTATCGAAATTATGTAATCAATATTCAAACTGTCATCTGAAGTCATCACACCACCTGGTCGGAGTTCAATTTGACCTTTTGGCCAATATTACAGCACTGTTAATACGAGTATACATATATGTAGTAGTCCTGACCGTCTTCGGCCACAGTGACTTGTTTCTGACTGGTTGAAGGCTTCGTTGGGTTACTCTTGGGTTTTAACTATTTACTATGTAACTAGCATAAATAAAATTACATATTAATGCTCGTTTCTGGTGTATACGAAATTAATAACGTTTATTCAGTTCATCAAGCTATCAAAACTACATTAGCTGCCATCTTTCACAGCTCATCGCTTTACTACTGGGCGCATTACGACTTTTTCAACAACACGCGCTTCGGGGAGCCGGTGCCAGGCACCGCCTGCGACGAGGTCATTGCCTCGTGGAAGCAAAGGGCTGGCAGACTACGATCACCACTTAACACCCTTGTATACAAGCAAGCACCTCCGGGTGAAGATGTCCATTGCTTGTACAGGTTCGTCACGGACAAGAGGATATACGCGAGAGTTATACTTACTATACTAAATGTGAATTTCAAGGTGAGTCGATTTCAAGAGAGGAGAACGTCCTGTCTTTACTTTGTAGGTGCCTATTATATAAAATATTATCCCCATTTAAAATCAATTCCCAAATCAAATTTCGAACACCAATAAATGAACAATTTATCTCTAGCAAACAAAAACTGTATAAAACAATACAATAAAGTACATTAGCAATTGACAAGTAACAGAGTGAAACTTTTTGAAACATCGAATATCTAAGTGTGACTTTTCTGTTTTGTTTTATAAAAAAATATGCTAACTACTACCTATCGGTATATGAATACAAATCAACAATACAAAGACTGTTTAATTATTCCTTACATGTATAGGTACAATCCACTTCGAAGACATACACGCCTAACCTTTTAATAATATTTTCAAATATATTTTGACAACAGAGTTCCAAACATCGTAGATACTAATTTTGCATATCTTGTTTTTATTCGTCCTCTCTTTTTCATTCATGGATTTTCTCTTTTGGTAGTTCCAAATTGAGTTTTGTCAAATTTTCCATGTCATGTTTGACTTAAAAGGCTATCTAGCAACTTAGTAAGTCACCGTAACTTTGATGTTTTCTGACTTGATATTATACGAAAATGGTCTCAATTCTTTTTCGTTTTTTATTTAACAGGTACTTGCGATAAGCTTATAAACATGTTTAAAATCATTAATCACTAAAAGGTCGTACGAATAAAAAAATAATGCAGATTAGCCATTTAGCTGTGAATCAACAGCGGTATTTTTCCATCATAAATATCATTATTTATTTGTTACAGGAGCATCCGTACACACCGGTATCTTGCCAAAACTGCTATGAGGATAGAGCCGATAAATTGATCATTTGGGAGCCAACCACTGGTGGCAAAACATATAATACATCCTCAATGACCACCACGCCTTTACCTCTTCATTTAGCTGTCCAGAGGTCTCTAGGCTCATGTCTTTGCGCCAAGCACGCGAATACTGTTTCTAGAGTTCGACCTTATAGAGTGGTTTCATCAGGGGAATCACTAAATCTTCAACTTATAGTTGACAATGCTCATGCCGCGGCCTCTTACTTTAAAAATCCGTCTCCACTTTTTGAAGCCCGCTATGAATTCGTTCACGGCCCATTGTGCGGCCCAGCGGTTTTGGCCGCCGCATCAGACGGAGAAATTGTATATCCACATCTCGAAGCACTAGGCTACACGGAGCCACCGAAACGAATTCAATGTATTTGGGATTTGGAGATTGAAGAAAAGAGAGACATTTGGCTGCATTTCGACAGCATTAAATTTGCATCGCGACACTGCGACGATGGCAATATTCAGATATATCTTCCAGGAAGAGTTGAGCCTTATTTATCCGTTTGTGGAGAAAACGTGTCTTTAGCTCGTGAACTGCCAATACTGTCTGCAGGGGAACTGGGTTTTGAATCATTAGATGATCCACTTGTAATTGAGAAAGAAAAGACCAGATCGATAAGAATTGTTTTCATTGGTAGCGCGTCTCCAGCGCGAGCTACATTTAAAATAGCATGGACTGGATTGTATCATTTACCTAAGAATTCGGATGGAACGCTTATGACATCACGACTTACCGATAGCGGATCTGTTCATTCAGGCCCAGGACAGGGGTGTGATTTCATATGTCCCGGCGAAGAAGCTCTCTGTATACCCGCTAGACTAATTTGTAACGGGGTAGTAAATTGTCCAAACGTGACGACTACTGGAGAAAGGAAATTTTGGACTGCAGAAGACAAACGAGCAAGAGAAGCCTATTCCGAGGATAGTTTACGTCGACTTGGATATTTGGATGTATTGAACACAATCTCACTGGGTCAACTGCAGGATGAAGCACCAGAGTTATGTGTTGGGGCAAGAAATGCTGGAAATGGGGATTGGATGGCCCCGGCTCTAGGTGCTGGTCTGGCCATCGTAATTGGGCTGTGTGCTTTAGGCGCTGCGTGGCGTCTGTGTTGTCGCAAAAGATCTCCAGATGAGGAGTCTTTGGATTACTGACATGCGGCCCGCGGCGCAGTTCATGCGCCGCCGTCTCTTAACTCTAGGTCGACATCAAGGGATCTGCCCTTAGACTGGAGTCTGCATTGACAGACGCTATATTGAGCACCTGAGCCCTCCTTTGTTGATTAAACCTATATAATTTGTATAGATACCATTTAATCTTGTTATAATAGTTGCAATTGCGTATTAGTAGCAAGATAAGAATTTTAAAATTGTTATCCGAATACACAAAGCCCTTAACATCAGCTGAAATTATTTGAATGTAACGTATTATTCATGAAACTTTTCGAACGTATCGTATGCCCAAATTCGCTGTTCATTTTTAAGAAACACTTAAGTGTTCCTAAAAGCCTCGTCTCGTGGTAAAATTGGAATACTTGAGGAGGGCGAGTTGCAAGGCGCTCAAATGATACGCTGTTTTGTAATTATTGTATATAATTATATAGTTTAAACCCTACATTTAATGGACGCTTGAGCGAAGAATCATAGGTTAGCACAAGGTGATAGTAGCCATATTGTGTAAGATCAACATCTAGTTAAATAGCTGTAATGATTTTGATAACGCAGTTAACGGTTTTTACATTATAATTTTAAATGTTTGTTGTGAATGAAAATTAGCATTGATTTAGTTTTAAAGTTTATGCAGAAATGCTTAAAAAATAATGTAACCATTATGTATTTCACATGCAATCCACATATAAATTTTGGAATAATTTTTTTAAAAGGTAGCTGTAGATTACGTGACGACTTTGAAATGTGTGTATAGCTAATATTGAAGTTGTAGTTTTGTAAATGTTGTTGAAATATGAGGTATGTTGAAAGTGTGGAGGGAGGGAGGAGCGTGATAAATAAATGAAAGTAATTTGATAATGCCCATTTGTTCAATCATTGGTAAGATCACGATTAAGCTGATGTAATTGCAATAACAAGATGGCGCATGTTACACTTACGGCGTAAATAAATATAATAAAATGTAGGAGTATATTGGATAATTTCGAAATAAATATGAGTTGATGGAAATAGAATTAAGATTTCGTTTTTCGAACAAAATTTGCTCAACCGTTTTACAGTTTAATACAGTACACTCCATAGTAAGAAAATTGTAATTTTATTTACAAATGTAAAATTATATTTTGTGTTAGCAACCTCTATGTATTATTCCGTAATTATTGCAATTAATTTAAATTTGAAAAAGGAATACAGCGTACTAAAAATATCAAAAATAAAACAAAATATTAATATAAACTAAGCAGCATAACATACCGTTAATACTCTTCTTATTATAATAACAATAGAGTGATGTTTAATTTTATTAATATATACCAAGGGTTTGTTCATAATAACACAGAGTTGCGACGTAAACTTTTGAAATTATTTCTATGGAGCATATAATAAAATGCGTACCTTGGTTTTGTAAATTGAAAACTGTGATTAATAAACAGCAGGTGTCAATTGTCAAGACAGTTATTACATCAGATTTAAATGATAACAAGTTTATTATAAATGCCCCGCTCACGGAATATCAAGTTGTAATTAACATAAATTTAAAGGCAAAAGCCTCCTTTTTTTGGACGAGACTCTAGCCTTCTAATGAATTCGCCACCGCTACTAGCAAAGACCAGAAATACGCACCTATACACAGCTCTTTGTGCACTTTTTGCAAAGATTTTGTTATTCATCTCCATTTTTCTACATTACGGCCGTAGAGTGGAATGTAAATCACCCATTATATGACATCACAATGTAAAGGAGAGCAGTCTAAATTTTGTTGTATTTTGTTAAATAACTTGATTAAATATGAATTATCTACCGTTATAATAATTTTATGCATTATTTAAGTAATAATTAGATGTTTTGCACAATAGTGTAAATGATCACTGCCTTTAGTATAACAGTTCTATAAAAAATCAATAAAAATAAGTTCAGTTAATGAAAAACTTAAATAAAATTAATAAACATTTTAGACTAAGTAATTTACTTTAAGCGTGTGTGTGGTTTAATTTTATATCATATATTTTTGAATAATAATTAAATTTTTGGTTCCATTGTAATCAATAACGTAGTAGAAAATAAAATAAATACTTATTATTTTGTTCAATTTTTTTTTCGTTATACAGTTAGATCACCGTGTATCTGTTACGTCAACCAATTTTATGACACTTAAATCTTATTTTAGTGTAACAAAACATGTTAATTAAATGAAATTTTTGTTTATTGCATACATAATTTTTAAGCTAAGACTACCGATTGGGAAATGTTAACAAAATAATAATATATTTTGTACAAAATCAAAGCGGTTTCATTTCAACTAATACTTACATACTTTCTCCCTTAATAATTTAAGTATATGCCTTCACTCAAACATGCACACAAACAGAAAACACAACAAACGAATTACATACACGAACACAATCCTCTATACCAATACAATTCATTTCGTGTTGGCATAATATATTGGAAAATGTGCATCTCAACATCGACAAGCGTCAGCAAATATCGGCGCACCTGCTGGCACTCGACGGGAATTTATATACGTTTTATTATTCACTTCACGGTCTATTTTCAAAAAGGAATGTAAACTTTTTGAATTTGCTTCAAAAATTCTCACGTTTCATTCAATGAGTGCACGTTTGTTCTTCGACGAAAGTTAAACTCATGCCATTTTATTTTGAGATATCATACGGTTTCGAACCAAGGCTATTATTGTATCTATCTATTGTGGATATGGTCATTGTGTCTTCTAGAAGAACCCTTTATTAATAATAATAATTTGTTAGGGAAGGTTAAAGATGCCCGTAAGAGTTTTTCCTTGAATAATAAACCAAATATTGAAACTTGATAATCATATGTCTTTCTAAGAAAAAAAAAAAAAATCTATTTCTACAAACAGGATAGTAATAACTTCCTGATTTTCATATTTACAGATGCAAAAACATTAACAATGTGATTACTATGACTGCTTCTTGTTCTTCTAGTTTGAAAACCTCATAAACACAGACTTTTCATCAAGACAAAATTTTTCACTCTTCAAATACTTTTCTGTATTTATCGTTCTGAAATTGAACGATAGTTCTGAAAACTACTACGACGCCGCTCTGGTGACGCGCGGCTGTAAATATTGAGCCACCTGAGGGCCATTGTATAAGATATATTTATATTTTCACCTGCCTACTGTTCCCAGACATTGAATACTAAAAAAGAATATTTGAATTTATTTATTATTAGTAATATAAGTTTCGTATAAATCAATGTGCAGTGATATAGTCTGGATACAGTCTGATACACTCTGGTTCTTCTTAAGTTGGCGAAATGAAAGGAGAGAAGGTTGGAAGGTTTATAATCCATTATTAATATAATCGGGGCACATAAGCAAAAAAACAATCCAATTGTCCTATATTCTTACAAATTCTATTCAAAAGTGCCACGACAGTACAATGTTGACGCAGGACAGTAATACCCATATTGAAACATCCAAGAGCCACTGAAAAAGATTTATTTGCGTTTTGTTATTCACCTGGTGGCCGTTCCTAGAAATTCTTTAGAGAAAAGACTTTTTGAATTCATCCCAGTGTTTATCTTACACTGGATTTTTTTGTAAAACTTGAAGTACTAAAAATTATTTTTTTTTTTCTATTATTTCGAGAGCTTAAGATAATAAGTCCTTTTCTTTAATTGTAGATAATAAAGAAATATTTTTTTTTACTCAACTCAAAATAATCAATGTTGTATATCAGCATTTCATTGAAAATATGAAACTTCTCTAGGGACCTGTCGGCGGGGATTTATTTACATTTTATTAGACGACAGCGACCGTGCGGGCGATTTTAAATTTAAATTTTTATAAATTCACTCTTAAGACATCGAAAAACAGACATTTAATCCTTTCTACTGTTACCTTAAAGTTACTTCAACCGTCACTTCACCGTCAATTCAATAATATGTGAGGATGATATCAATGAGAACTGGACCTAAAATGTTATTCTAGTTTATTAATAAGTATAACTAACACTACATGTAACTCCTCATACAACTACATTAATTAACATAACTTTATAACAAGCACTTAATCGATCAATTGATTTTGTTCTTGTAAAGTTTTTACGTTCATATCACAACACAGATTTTATTGAATATTGCTAAGATTAAATCATTTGAATCCTTAAATCAACCCACATAAGAGTCGAAAAATGAGTGAAAATATGAATTATATTAAATGCCTCGCATAGTAAATCGCACTTAAAAACTAGTTAATACACATTTTCCGTTATATACAAACTTTATATGATTTCTGCTTGTTGTGGCAAATTATAAGCCGATCCTAATAGTCATTCGCACAGTATCCTGTTTTATAATCACGATACTGTTACTTATATAAATAGTCCTTTTACACGCCATCGATTCAACTGCGACCCGCTTCACAAACAACTGTAAATATACTCAATCACTTCGCGAACCCCCTTTCTTTTTACATCTGTAATAAAATGCTGTAATACACAATTCGGGAGTCGCTATAAATATTTGTCTTTATCGCCTCACTCAGGTAGCGAGTGATAAAGAATTGGTTGTAGTTATTGCAGTACTAAAAATTAATATTGTCGATTCAGCTCCATTATAATGACTACGGCTTCGGATCCGGTTCCATTTACAAGATGCGCCGTTTTTCTAAGAAAATGATTGGCCGTTGTGGTTTTTTGTATTAGTATATTCGGTATCGGTTTCAGAAAGCATACTTTTAATACCACAATTAGTCAGGACTATTATGGTAATTTGTTTCTTATCATTCTGATACTATATTATCGACATTACAGCAAACATCTAGAAACGCTTAACATTTGCAGATGTACAAGTGATAGCCCAATTATTTATACTTCAGTAAAATAAATATAACTTGGTAACAAAATATAAAAAAATCGTGAGAATAGCTGCACATTTTGAATTTCCCCATAACATTCTCTAAGGCGCGTGAAGTCTGCCAAACCGTACTTTGCCAACTATGGCCCTAACCCTTTTTATTCCGAGAGGAGAGAGATGAGTTGGTAATCATGATGACATGCAAGTTGACCATTGGTATACATTTCCGCTGATCCATCGTTTGAGACTGTCTTTTATAACACTAACATATTTTATCATTACCATCTACACACGTCCATGAATTACAGTGATCGGTTAACAAGCTTGTAATTTGTACCAAACTCCAAGAGTAATTCTGAAGGCTCGTAAAAAATGTTCTAAGCATCCGTGTCGGCTGTAAACGGATAAATAAAAGTTCAGCTAGCTAGACGTCGTGTAAGCGTTGCTCACCATAATAAGCATTCCCGAAAATTAATAGCACATTTGTCTTAGTTAGATACTTACTTTTATTCATATAATTTATCATTTCACTTTAACTATCATTTATGCATTTCTAAGATTGGTTAAATACAGTTCAAAAAAATACAGTTCCAGAAATCTATCAGATACTAATAGTATCTACATTCACAGTAATCTGTACTAACTTGGCTGAGGTAGCTGGCAAAGCCAATTTCTGCAGACTTGTTAACAATGAATACTAAGTAATAATCGTAACAACTACGTTCCAAGTGACCGTTAGCTACAGTGGTCACTTCGGTCTGCTACTTACAAACTGCTACACATAAAAAAATATTTGAAAAGATTTCTTCAGACATTCAGTCAGTCAGTGATATTTATCAACATTTTATTTGTAATATTAATTTACCAAAATCCTCGATGAAATTCTATACGAAAGTAATTTGTCAGAACAACTTTTAAATGGTAATGAGACAACATTTCCTCAATTCATTTAGTGCTTTACATTTCTCATCTACCCCGTTGTCGTGCTGCTGCTGTAAATGGGTCTCCTCTCACAATGAGAAGGGTTAAGTATACCCTGTCTATAGAGTTTACCACTATAGCCATTCAAGTATTTGCTCCGTCCAATTATCATGTTAACGAGAATTGATATTCAGTCTCCGTTACGGACAGATTTCTAAAAACACTTTTAATGTATTTTTTGTTCAATTCCAGTCCCACTTCAGTGGAATAAATTAATTGATCCTACAATATCTGGATTATTATCATAATATCGATTATTGTTTTACTAAATAGTTACACAAAATCTTGATATTATCACTACGTAATTATACAACATAATGATTATTATCACTAAATTATAATGAATAATTCATGAACTTTCTTTCCACGTGCATATGTATATATCAAATGTAAAAATGCAAATACCACGATAAATCAAAAATCAACCAATAATATTGCATTCGCAAAATGGAATAGTCATTTTGGCCTCGCACACGAAATTTAATATTAAGTTAATTTATTTAAATTGATTAATTAAGCCCCTCTTAAACTGTTTAGGCACTCAATTTTATTAGCAACAATTCCCTTATATTATCACGGGCGCTCCGTTCCACGACCCTTTAAGTTTGCCAGCAAATACTTATTCGAGATTGGCTCTTAGCGCGAGAATGGAAACGTTGTTTATTTTATTGCGAAGTCGTTTTAATTTTTTCTTGTCCTTGTCGCCTTGTGCTCAACATATATACCGGTTGGCACGACCAAAGATTAAGGCTACAAATATACACTAGAAGTTAAATCATATTGTATTTTTCATAGAGAGTATGAAAGTAATGAAATTTATTCTTATTTAGAAATATATTCTGCTTATATATTGCCAATAGATGTGATAAAATACACAGACACTAAGATATTGCGTAGGTTCCATTTTAGCTCCAAATTACATAGAGGCAAGAAAGCATATGTAACAATCTCAATTATTATTGTATGCTTGGCTCAGAATATTTTTGCTATAACTTAGTTTGCTTCTTCTAAAACAAAAAGAAATTCAAAAGCATACATCATTTGTTGATAACAATTATATGTTTCTACATTATGTATTCATAAACCTACATTGAAATTGTTCTTCAATGGTATATCTTGATTTATGACTTATAAGCGCATCCGAAACATTACAAAGAAACAAAACATTAAATAGGTAAAATTATCTTACTACAGTGTGTTTATGTAGCAGTGTGTGTGTGAGGTCACAAGCGTCATCCAATCAATTCTTGCACCAGGAAAACCTTGAAATATTTTTTTTACAATGTCATGCACCGAAAATCTACCAGTGGTCTGTTAATCCGCCTCCGTACGAATATCAGCGCGGTGTTTACGGTTGTCTGTGCGCGCGGTTCAGTTATTTCCAGATTGTTCCGGATTTTCGTTAAGCTGTTCTAATTGGGCAGATTTGAAACGCCTGACACGGTACTAGCGTGTAAATTAGGAGCAGGAAAAGCGTTACTTATTCGTATGCTTAAATACAAGTATCTTGAATTTATGCAACCATTTATTGTATGTAATTTAAGTACATACAAAGATACATATTTAAGTGCATACACAGATGCCTGTTTCGTGTATCAAATAGCAATATTAATTTCAACAATTAAATTCGTGTACTGTCAAAATTATAGTTTGTTTGAATTGAATTGCTAGTCACTATA
Organism: Oxynetra stangelandi; assembly: GCA_018239345.1. Classification (NCBI taxonomy): domain Eukaryota; kingdom Metazoa; phylum Arthropoda; class Insecta; order Lepidoptera; family Hesperiidae; genus Oxynetra; species Oxynetra stangelandi. The sequence goes on along the minus strand of DVPR01000990.1, from coordinate 625 downwards.
TATTATAGTTACAGTACTTCTTAGGTTTAACAAGCCAAGAGTTTAGATTTTTTTCCATATTTACGGCTGATTTGATCCGAAACGCTTGCGATTTGCCACGTAAATGTTTGTGTTTTAAATCGTTCTGGGGTCTTAAATTCGCATACGAATTCATGCAACCAATGCTCATTCACACAGTATTATAGTTATTTCCAACGAGTGCGGGATTCTCACTAAGCTGTCCTAATTGGAAGGATTTTCTCCGTTTGATGTGGCGCCAATGTATAAGAACGAGGAAAACACTAATTCTTTGAGAAAATCTATCAATAACATTATTAGGAGGATGTTAGTAGCTTTTCGCAATCGAGAAGTGGAAATGATCCGCACAGTAAAGTTGAGTAACGTGGGGCATGGTTGGCTCTTGCCTTCTTTTTGTAGTTTTCTTTTTCCTCTTTTATTCTATTGCGAATTTTTATATAGACGCACAATATTATATCACACGTCAGGTCCTTAGCGGGGTAGGCAGAGAGCACCGAGTGCCAAACATCTCTATCCTTGCAAATCTGACCTGCTTCGTCTACATTCATCAGTCTCTTCATGCATACACGCCGGTTTCGGAGGCTCTTGACTCCCCCATCAGCCAATA
>DVPR01000989.1:0-11908 GCA_018239345.1 Oxynetra stangelandi | reverse complement strand
GATGAGAACGCCCTGTCTCTCCAGCCCGAGCTGCTGCGTCTCCAGCAGGTCCAGCTGCACCTGCAGCTCCTCGGCCGACAGTTGCAGGCGCACCTCGCGCCGCGCCGGCAGCGGTAGACCCGGCGCCGGGCCCTTGGCGCGGCGTGTTCGATCCCCGCCTGACAACATTCATTATATTTGCCCGACTCTCTTACTCAATCATCATCATCATCATATTACATAAACTTTTCATACCGTCCGACGCAATAATACTTCGAATTCCCGAAGTGTCCACGCCTTTTTCCATTGACCCTTCATAACCAGATAATGTCGACAAGCTGTCTGGTGGTGTCGGTGCTGGTCGCTTGTTCTTCAACTTGGGTGTTGACACTCCAAACGATTTCTAAAATAAACGCTTACATAAACGAATAGAAATCTTATTTAAAACAAGGAAGATCTCATTTCAATTGGGGAAATGATAACCTATGACATTATTGAAGCGTTAAATTTCTTTATACAATTAATCCAATAATGAGATAGTCAGTTATGTTGTTCTAGAGTTTACATAGTAAAACCAGCGCATGAATTGTTATTAAGAACGAATGTTTTTTTTAAATAGGTGAAATGATAACCCGTGATATAGTACTAGGGCAAAATTTATTTGTTCAATCATTAAAAAGCAACTGACACAATAAGACAATCAGATAGGACCGTCGGGATACTAAATAATAAGACCAGCGCATGTTACAGTTAACTAGTGAAGGACATCTGATATTGATAGACAGGAAGTAGGGGACATTTCACGACTCGCAATCGATATACAAAAATAACAATGATAAAGTAGTGAAGCGTTTTTAGGATCAGCTATTGTAGAATCTATTGGGAACGGAACTCGCTTTAATTGTGTCCCAGAACCGTGAACGTGTACGAAAAGTATATAGAGTATTATATGCCGGTTTCATTTGTTCTTGCTTGCTCTGGGAATGATTTCTTCCGTACTTCTGGTTTTTTTTTAAGAATTACCTTAGAAGGCGACCATGCCCTCAAGGCCACTATAAGTTGGCTAGTGGTTTGGGATTGCGAAATAGTGTTAGGAAGCTGTTCGATGACTTCCAGAGACGCAACTCTTGTAGTGTCCTTCAAGATCTTCACTGAATACCAGACGGTCCCTGGCCCCTACAGGGCTAAGCGTAGGATAATCTTGCACCAGTTGTGCTCGTTCAAGACAAGAAATCTGTTAGAGCTAACACCGCTATACATAAGCCAAGTTTATGGTAAGATTTTTTTAATATATGATAGTATACTTCGTTGGGACATAAAGATGTGTTTAAAAACGCTTAGACCACTGATGCTTAGATTAAGTCTACATGAGTAGGGACTGGGAACAGGGAACATAGACTTTTCTCATGCGGTATTAATGCACAGGAAGTGCTGCTTGACGCTGGGGCTTTATGTCGTAGGCTGATCGTTGATCGGTTCCTGCGGGCGATTTCCATCACAACAAGTTCCACTTGATAGGGCCTTGACCTCTTCGATGACCCGAAGACACCCACCGGCTGAGATTCGCGCGTAGCGGAACAAAATACTTACGGCTAGGGGCTAACGGCCGGGATTTTTGTCCTTACCTCTTCATACACTTACTGATACTAAGGCTAATGAAGATAGGAAGTTTGTGATTTTGTTGAAGACCGTGAACAAACGAAAATCAAATGCGTTACCTATAAAAGTTATTTACTACGAGTCCCAAGTGTTTAAAAACTTTTTTTAAATAAAATTATCTTACTGTGCATTTAATAGAGTAGTCGTTATGAATCACTTACGTTTTAATTGCACCCACTCGCATCTTGAGGCGTAACATTTATAAATATTTATGGGCAAAACAACATATTCAGTTAAAAAATATATTTAGTTTTACAACATATTTCATATCAAACAATTATAATGAAAATTTTACAACATCATGAAATGAGTATATATTTTAACCGCGACTTTAATTGTATTTGTTGCTTAGTATCTGGTACTATTTCGATATGCTTGTCGTAACATGCCGACTTAACGTTTTTTAATAAACAGGTTCTACAGGGAATCTATAGGGTTGTGATAATCCATCCTGCCGTGTATCGATAGATGGAAGCTTCAGCCAATAAACACCTCAGTAAGTTCATTGAAAATGTATATCATTTTTATATGGGGTCGTCGCAATATGTATTCCTCTTTCATAATCCTCTATGAGCCGTCATATCTAACTTCAGTCCCTTCTTACACAGTCCATCCAGAGGCCTTCCTCTACCCTGGCAACCAACCCACATTAATTCTCATCACCTTGTTCGATATATGTCCATCATATCCCCGCAAAGTATGAAACACCATTGAAAATGTATATATATTTATCAGATATCTAACACCGGAGTATAACTACTGACGCGCACCAAAGTATGGCCGAAAAGTAGCGGTGAAACCACTTCGTTCGGTTTTATTACCAGTCGCATTTATCGCACCAACTGATCTGATTATTACTGAATATTCAATAGCAATTTGTAACGCTTTCGATGTAATTCTAGTTGCGCATGTTTATTTATATCCGTGTTGGTGCATGAGACGTCTTCAACATGTACGCGATAGAAGCAACTTGTATATAAAGTATTGATATTTATTAAGATTTTTCATTTAATCCCGTGACCCGAATAGTAATGGCAGCTGTCAATATTTACCCCAGATTCGCGGGCGAGTAAGGATTTGTAAAAATTTACTGTGATAACCAAGGAGGGATATAATATATGGTGCCTATATGGGATTTATTTTTAGGGAAAACCACCTTGATTGAATGGCCTATTTACTATTTATCATTACAAACTCCTTTTCATTGTGATTGTAGACAACTTTTTGTTATTGAAAATGCAATAAATATGATCAATATACATATGTATGTGTGTGCCTAAGATAAAATTAACACCGATCGTAGGTACGTACCGTGATGTATGTAGGTGCGAATTCCGTCACACCACGACACTGGAAACGCTCAGGCGACAAGCTGCATGCCTTCACGTAATGTTGCTCCAGTATGAACAATGTTAACGGTTATAAGACTCAAGCTCGCACGTCGTTCAAAAAAAATATGCTACGCCAGTAGTTACTTTTAGATTATATCAGTAGTTAAGATTTGCGAGCGACGAAATATGTTACGTGTTTTGCATGATAGATATGTTATACTCGTATGAAATTTATAATCGGCCATATGACCTTATGTAATAAGCAGCAAACCTTAGTAATACGGGAGCCGAAATGCCTATCTTCTATTCAATATATTATCAAAAATATAATCTTCGCCGCTATGGCCATTTTTATATACAACTTGTCAGAAATAAGTACAATAATAAAACAAAAACTAAAAATAAAACAAAAACTAAAAATCTGTATTTTTGTGCGATTAGAAATATAGCTCTGGGGGGGTCACTTATTGTGTCGGTTTTTTCCAGAACTATGTTGTATTGTAGTCGTTTTAAATAGGAGAAAACGCACGCGCGACTGTGTCTACCCGCGGTAGGCGATGGAAACGCCCGCGCTCGCCCTCTCGCTTCGTGTGCTGTTCGCGCGACGTTATTGGCTCGTATAGACCGACAGACGCGCAACGCACGCCTCGCGAGTTCTTATTCTATATACATACACTCATGAAAATGATGATACACAACGACTTACTATCGGATGCCGATAGTTTCGTTATAAATTGTGCATCTATTGAACTATGCATATAAAACAGACGGTCGTCATGCGATATGGTTAAATACTCCGTATGTGTAAAGAAAATTCGAAAAATAAGATGCCAGTTTGTATGTATTTAAAAAAAAAGTGTCTGGATTGTTGCGAAGTTTTATGAATTCGAGTACAAATAATCCTGATAATAATTTATTTGCTCGAATTGGATGGACCTGAAGTTGGCAGTACGAAATTAGTTTCATCGGATTTATGTAGACTTTCAACAGGAATGACGCAGGTGGCTGTACGCAAGGATTACTCGCTTTAAGAATAAAATGTACAAAGCAATGACAGATGGCTGTAGCTTACGAATTTTCGCGCGGACTCTTGGACTTATCGTTGAATTATACCTAGTGATTTGTTTTTAAATTTCCAATTAATCTATATACTTTTTATCTTTTCTTAACGAAATTATATTGATACGCATTGAATGATTGATTAACTTCATTAATTCAAAATATAGAAATTAAGAATGGTTTGTAAGTTATTGTCGGTTCTGTTAAATACAATTCGTACATAATCAACTATGTATAACAAATTAAAAAAAATCTACTATAGAATACAATAAAAGTTTGGTAAGCTTATCAATATATATTTTTAGATTTTTTAAATTTAGCTATTGGCTCGCGTTTTACTGCTATACCACCTGATTATTAATTAGGTAAGATTTAAATGTAAATACACCAACCTGATCCGAATGCACGGTGGACGTGTGGGAGCTGAGCGATGAGATACTGGCAACATCGTCCATCGAAGTGCTGGGCGCGTCGAGATGCGCAGCCAGCGTAGGTGGCGCTGGCGCGCGCGCTTTCCTGCGACGCGGCGTGCTCGCGGGCAGATTGGGCGTGCTAGTCGTGATTGAGGACTTGTACAGGCTCGAACTGTTTGTGACATGTAAAAAAACTATACGTGAATCTACTCTCCTTTTAAATATATCTGGATATGTAATAAGGATAATATATTCAATTTGCTGTGATATGAACATTAAATTTTACTTTTTAATCGATTATTTATTTTGATGATTTTTTTTGTCAAGTGATGTGTTTTAAATTTAAGCCGTTGACTTAACATATATTCCTAAATACCTTCTAGATGTTGGTTCCTCCTCATCAGAAGTTGGTTCTTCACCGTCTGACCAGAAAGGGTTGTAAGCTGTGATGTGGCGTTTGCTGTGTTTAAAATATAGTTTTTTTTTACTAAAAGAATTTCTAAACTATAAAGTACGTATCTAAAAAAATTCATAGAATTAATGAGTAATTTTAACAAACAAATATTGATTATACGTACGCTGGTGTTGAATTTTTATTGGCCATTATTTTCGGTATTGGTTGAAAAGGCGGTAAATCATCTTTGTCTTCGCCTTCATCACTACTACCAAAAGGATTAGTACTAATTTTCCTTTGAGTTATTTTGTTGGTATCTGCCTAAAATAGTAACGAAATGTAAGCACTATATTTGGTATGTAAGTAAGGAACAAAATTAGTCAAGACATTTACCAGGGTGTCATCATCGTCGTCTGAAAACGGATTTAAGTGATCCGGATATTCAGTTTCCATTTTCAATTTGATATCCTTGTTCCATATTTTGGTTTTACTCTTGCCCGGAGAAATATTTTTTTTCCTTCTCGGTGGAACACATATACTAATTTGTTGTTCCTGCTGAAGTGGATTGCTTGTATTGCTCGCGTCCAAGGAACAATTGTCATCTAAATGCAAAGAATTGTTTTGTGCTAGCCTACTATCGTCAGTTATATTATACTCTTCATTAATCGAATTATTCGGTGTACTAATTTTCATGATTGGTTTAGGGATACAATTCTCAAGTAGAGGTTCTTCAACGGCACATTTTTCACTATTTGTTTTGTTGTTTATTTCCATATCAATATCCGCGACATCACCACATAGTTGAGTTTGTAGAAAATTAAATTTTTCAATGTTACTTATGTATATTTTTTCAGGCGGCGGTTTATATAAATACACTTCACTTTCTAGTACTGGATCATTTTTTTCCGGTGTCTCATGTTCTGATTTGTCATCAATGTCCATAGATTTATTTAATGCAGTATTGGTGCTGTGATTCTCGTTTACTTGCAAATTATTAATACTATTACTACTGTTTAAATTAAGATTACCGACTTTTTCTTCAATAGCTGAATCTTTTTCTATATTTTTTTCGAACATATTTATTTTCTCTGAAAAAGAAAATGGTATTGGAAACTGCTTGGGTTATTAAAATTTTTAAGGTACATATTACATTATCTACTTTTGGATTAAACAAACAATAAATAATTACAACAATATCAAAAACAAACAAATTAACTTAAATGTGGTTTATTTAATTTTAGCTATTTTTAATACTTTGTATAGGTTTACCGCCGGAAAAATAAATAAATTTTAATGTCCATGGAAACTAACATAAACTAAAACTAACAAGACCAAATGTTTTTTGGAAATACAAATAGAAATAGAAATGTTTAGGGACATGCACATGGCACAGTGAAATAAGAGGTACTGCATAACACAAACTCTTACCTAAGATTGATAGAGGTCTGGTTTTTAGTTTTACACTAAGTGGTTCTTCCTTAGCGATTGGACTGCTATCGCCTACGTCATTGTTGAACGCGAGCATCCCAACTTGATCATTGTTATTGAGAAACTTTGGTATGCCTTTCTCATTTTTACACGTATCACATATAAATTCACACAATTCATCGGTCGTGAAATTCTTTGGGTTCAAATGCCCTTCACATTTTTTACAACGGAAGCATCTTCTGTGGTAAAGTTTTTGTGATACGATCAGCCTCTGAGCTAGATAAACGGGCAGTCCGCAAGCGGCACATTTGTCCAAGTTAATTTTTCCAAATTTTATCGGTGTCTACAAGAGTTGATGAGACATATAGAGTATAGATACAGAAATAAAGAAATAAAAGTGGACAACATAACACATCACAAAAGAGAAGTACTAAACACAACATGCAACAAACGGTGCTTAATGTGATGTAAAATAAGTCTTTTTTGAATACTCACTGATGCTTGATCGGACGAAGATGAAGCTGCCACTTTAGAGTCATTATAAGTAACTTTTGTGTTAACTGCAAAATTATGAGAACTTAGCTTAATAGTCCTTTATTACTAAATCACTTAACAAGCACACTTTTGAAATTCTAATAGGAAAATGGATTACTAAAAACGACAATTACTACGATAGCCCGAAGGGCCCACAAAGCCGAGGTACAACTATCAATACTATGACATTCTTTAAGTGTATCTATGTATACCTTATAAAAATAATTTGAATTTCAATTCGAGGGGAAAATATGGGATTTACACAAAAAATGTCAAAATTTTCTTTGCAATATTTTATAAATGGTTACTGTAATTGATTCATTGATACCAGCACAATTAAAAAATATTGTTAAGTGTCCGACCCAATAGAATTTAATTCATTCTATATCATACATAGCAAATTTTTGAAAACTAATAACAAATTATAATATCTGTAATTATATGTTCATGTATGTGTTGAGCTTATTCATTTTTGTGTAAATCATATCGAGGGGTGAAAGTCTATTTGTTTTAAGCAACACTTTGGGTGATTTTGAGCTATATACATACTTAAAATCAGCTCATCTTTCTGCATTCAATGGTGTATGTAACTTAATATCACCCACTATGTTGTTTAAAACAAATAGTATTTCACCCGATGAACAATATATGTATATATGTAGCTTAATTACGTATTCTTAAATTTTTAATACTTAACTTATAAATTATTGTATATTTGTGTGTGATTTAAGGCTATCGTATAGTATTTTTGTGTTTCCACAGATTCTATAGTAGTTTGTTGTATCTTGGCTTAAGTGAACCTTTAGCCCATTTTGACCTACACTGTCAGTAGAACTTACAATGATCATTGATTAATGCTAAAACCAAATGCTATCTACTACTTATTACAGTCCAAAAGAAATTCCATAATAAAATTATATTAATATTAAAGCTCTACCAATTACATTAATATTATAACTCTGAAGAATTTGTGCATGAACTGATAGATTTTACATTTATGTTCTCTTCTTAAAGTTAGGGCGAATTAATTTTCTGTTCCAAAAAGTTATCATATGATATTAATTTTTTTTAATTGATGCAAAACTTACACTTGTAAAAAATATAATTTTGTCTATGATCATGAGCTACTCAATTAATGTTCATGTTATTTATACTGAGAATGACCTAGCTTCTATTGATGATTAATTATTAACAGATAAATTAACAAAATAAGGGACAGCACAATGCTTTCTAATTAATTTGTCGCAGAATATAAACAGAGATACAAAACAAAATTACCTGTATGGCCTAGCCGTTGATAAAACTGTGATAAGTATGTTAATACTGATAATCGATCAGGCACTTCATTTTCTACCATGTCCTCAGGATCAAGTAATGCGGGTATTCCCAAATGCTTTTCAGCGAGGCTATAAGCTATTTGATTGTTTTCATAAATATTTTCTGGCTTTAATTTTGATAAGTCTCTGAAATTCAGGTAATCATAATGAAATTAGGAATTTTGGCAAAAGGAAAATTGCAAATCATTATTATAATTGTGGTTTATCAATGTGATGTGTGTTTAATTAAATTGAAAATATATTTTATTTATAAAAATAAACAATATGTTTTTGAAACTCACATCAAATCTGGTCTGAAATGATGAACTAAAGCGCAAAAGGCGATTCCATTTCTCCAAGACGTAGTCATATTGTCTATTTGCACGTCGGGGCAGTCCTTTACCAAACGTTTGCACCATAACTCCAAAGCTTTGGTTCCTTTTACTTCGGACATTGTTCATGTAATATACTTGTGTAGGTTTTTCAGAGAATGTATCATATTTTAAAGTGAGTCATTTCTAAACTTTAAATGCAAGTTGTAACATTAAATCAAATTGATCAATATACGGATTTAATACAACAAGTCAGTTATCCGAATGGAGTGATTTTTTATATGGTTTAATGGAAAATATTGTTGAACATTCTTGTGAATGCATTTGTCAAAATAAAGTTGGTTCAGTACAAAGTTGGTTGATACTTGATGTTCTTGGGTTTGGTTGGGTTGGCATTTTGGCAAGCAATTTGCACAGATAAAATAAAGTTTATTTTAGCAAAATACAGACTCATAAAAATTATTGTTAATACTTTGATTTATCTTGTAAAAAAATCGTCAGTGTTGAATTGAGATATAATAAAAATACTGTCGTATTATTTTTAAATAATACTTTAAATCGGTTTTCAATTGGCGGAAATAGTTTACACTAAATTGGATCGCATATGTTCATTTCTGTTGTTTGTTCTAAGGTAAATTATAACATATGCAACTTATTTCCTTCTTTCTTTATCATTTGTAGCATAAAAACCATCGAACTTACTTATGAAATTATCTATTTTAATCTGATATAGACCATCTGATTTACCTTAGTTTCAGAGTATATTGATAAAAATATCGTGTATTTCTTTTTTCATTAGAAATAAATATAATTTGAACAAATAATAATAACATTATGTTTAAATGCTGTAGCGATAAATATCGGCATTTCCTACGGTAAGACTGGATTTAGAAACAAAAAAGAAATTTAAAAAGTAAATAACAATAAAGGTCACTGTAAAAATACAAAAATTTTTGATATACATACATATGAAGTAAATAGCTCTCTTATAAAATGCAGGATATTCTAATTAGTTTTATTACTTTGGCAAGTTATGGATCGAGATCTTTGATGTTGATCCTTGATGTTATAATAAAATATACTATTGATAAAATAAAACTTTATTGTCACAAAATATTATGAATAATATAATAATTACACCGTATTTATATATTTTTTGTTTCACAGTTATGTGTTAAATAAGTGTTCATTAAGGATTCCATAGTAGTTACTACAATTATTCAGTAAGCACTTATAAATGAGGCAAGAATTTGACGACAAACTCCGTAAGCATCTGGTTTGTACCCTATAGGGCATTGGCTGGGTACGTTGATTATATTACGATTACCAATCTCTTCCAATATTTCAAATCCGTCAACTACGTTGACTTCTGTATCCGTTTGTCTTCTGTCTCTATCTTCCAAAATTCTGAAATATCGATAATTAGATTGTTTTTCTTAATAACATAGTGATCAACAGCCTAAAAGTAAACAATCATTACAGGTTCTCAACAATCGGTGTGTTATGTAATAAAAAAAGAAGATATTTTTCACAAATAATCCGGAAATTAAATATGTACCACCTTGTATATTTTGCTACTATTAATTTATTAAATATTTTTGATAATAAAAAAAATGTTACTTAGTGCAACCTGTCCATACTTATAATTATAAGAAATAATATTTACATTTTAAAATTATTATTTAATTTCTTATGGCAGTACGAACTAAATATTTATATCATCTATCTATATCATATCGTGTATCTATATAATGTCTGAAGAAATCTACCCTAAGAACTTAGCTCTGAAGAAATTTTATGTATGACTTACGCTTCATCAAATGTTTTCGGAAGTGGGGTTGTTGGTCGGAAGAACCTCCATACATCGCGGCATACTCCGTTAATCAATTGCTGTCCTGGAGGACAGTTAGTTGGTACGGTCACGACATTTCTGTTCCACGATGAAGGAGCTCTATATAAATTATAACACGAGTATATTTGAATCTTCCGTGAAGAAATTCCTTTTTTATTTAAGTTTATCTAATACATATAATTTTAACCATATATAAAACGTTTATCGGTAAGCCAATGTAGCCTTACTATATATGCCAAATAGTGTAATTTGTATATATATTTTAAGTTTTGAAATAAATTACGTGACTCTTAAAATATTCGACAAGATAATATTTATGGCAAATTTTGAAAACTTTCAGACACCGCCATTTGTCAGAATTTCATTAAGATTCTAAGAACCTTCATTTTTATATTGTCTACAAAAACAATGTTTTGATTGACCTAATACAGATGCATATTAATATTATTCAATTGTCAAAATAGTTTACAATGTATGTAAAATAGACATACGTACAGAAGAACACGTAAAATTTACGTACGTATTTTCACTATCGTTGTTGGATCATACTTTATTAATTTTTTTACTGTTCACTGTGTTTTAGTGCGCTGAGGTTAATAATTTATTTGGGAGTGTAAAAAATAAAACTTTACGTCCTTTCTGGAGCGAACAAAATCCAACTGGATCCAAAATCCAATGATTATGTCGTGGACATGTGCACGGGTACTTACACTACTCCAAGATTTGCTGCGTTCGGGTCGTTTCGCCAGCTCCAAATATCACGGCATACTCCGTTCACTAATTCCTGTCCTTCGGGGCAGTTGGTTGGTACAGTAATGACATTCAGAGTGTTTGGCGTCTCGGTCGGTTGAGAGACAGATATCGCAATAAAAGCACACAGTACAGGTATAAAGATCATGTTTACAGTAATATTTTTTCTTAATTTTGTCGTATGATATTGTAAGCAAGAGGGATTCTATTAAATGATACGAGAGAATGTGGATGGGTTTTGATTGTTTTTATCGTCTTATCGGTGTAGTGGCCAGCCACTTGTTAAATTGCGATAACGTATCAAGAATGAATGTTATTAATGACTGTTATAATTATAAGTCGTCTTTACTTATATACACATAGATCTGTACTTGTGTATTTACATTTGTATAGTCATACATATATGTATTTGTCCTGAACACGGAACAATTCATGTATTGATCCGCGCGGACGCAGAACATTCATTGCTTGTTTAACAATAGAAACGTCGCGGAAAATAATGAACTCTTACTCATATAAGTAATCGGATTTTACGCTTCATATCGTTCTTCGCGACCATGGTTTAATTAGGAAGATTAAACAAAGTTTTCCCAATTGCTGGTGGTATAAAAGTGTAGGAACAATTTTTTAATGATATAGTAGGTACATATTAAAGGTTCCAGAAGCAGTGTGTAACCTGTGTCAAAACGACGATGACGCGATGTCGAACATGTCGAAATATATTTAACGTGCGCGTTGTACCTGGTTGAACTCCCTACTAATCGCAGTGATGGTTTAAACACAAATAACCATCATCATCATCCTCCTGCCCTTGTCCCAATTCATTTGGGGTCGGCGCAGTATGTTTTGTTCTTCCATTCA
>DVPR01000988.1:0-11908 GCA_018239345.1 Oxynetra stangelandi | reverse complement strand
ACAATACGCCGTATGCTACGCGACTCACCACTAGTCGACGGACATAATGATTTAGCGTGGAACGTTCGAAAATTTCTACATAATAAGATTGGTGATTTTAATTTAAGTGCAGGCCTCGAAGGTCTAGAGCCGTGGGCCCGGTCGCGCTGGTCGCATACAGACATACCACGGCTGAGGCTTGGTCAGGTTGGCGCGCAATTTTGGTCGGCGTACGTGCCGTGCGGAGCGCGGGATCGGGACGCCGTGCAACTGGCCCTCGAACAGATGGATGTTATCAAGAGGATAGTGGAGATGAATGCTGCACATCTCGCTTTAGTTACAGACGCGGCGGAACTGTTAGATGCTCACCGAGATGGCCGGATAGCTTCACTGATTGGGGTCGAAGGTGGCCATGCGCTCGGTGACTCTCTGGCTGTTTTACGTGCTTTTTACCAATTAGGTGCTCGATATCTTACAGTAACGCACACGTGTGACACGCGGTGGGCCCGTGCTGCAGGGACAGCCGGTGGACTATCAGAGTTTGGTCGTGCAGTTGTACGTGAAATGAATCGTCTGGGTATGATCGTCGACTTATCGCATGCCGGCGAAGAAACAGCGAGAGACGCGCTAGAAACATCACAGGCACCGGTAATATTTTCACATTCGGGTGCGGCAGCGCTCTGCAATTCTACACGCAACGTTCCAGACGATTTATTAAGAATGGTAGCAGCAAATGGGGGTGTGGTTATGATTAATTTCTATGCAAAATTGGTTTCTTGCGGTGAAAAGGCTACCGTAGAGGATGTAGTTGCTCACATAAATCATGTAAGGCACGTGGCGGGCGTCGAGCACGTGGGATTGGGTGCCGGATACGACGGAATCGACGCACCACCCGAAGGACTGGAAGACGTATCACGATATCCACATTTGCTTGCTGAGTTGTTGCGCGACAAGGAATGGAGCGAGGAGGACGTACGCAAGTTAGCAGGTATGAATGTAGTCCGTGTACTGCAACATGTGGAGCGCGTGCGCGACCAGTGGCGGCGCGCGGCCGTGCTGCCGGGAGAGGAGTCGGCGGGGGCGCGCCGCGGGGAGTGTGCGTACGGGCCGGCGTGACGCAGGCTGCGCGCCGCGCGCTCTCGCGGCCTCCCCCGTGCTGCTCAATATTGACACTTGTTGAAAGTAGTTATATACATGTATATTAGTGTCCAAATGTGATTTAGCATTTAAATTAATCTCTACCCGACCTGAATCTGCACAAATGTTTTTAGCTAAGGGATCGCGTGTATCCACTGGGCGTTTCGTCACGACGTCGCTGTATACCCGTGTGATACACCCAACCATATAAGACCTCGTAGACGAAAGCCCAACACGACACGCGTTTATATAATGTGGCTCATATTGGAGATATAAAAGGATATTGTTTATGTGTTTATAGAGAAATGTATTTTATTTATTTATATAATGTTATTTTATATCTAATTAGTGAATGAGATTAGAGAATTTTTCTTTTTTTGTTGCACGATGATCATGAGGTGATGCAAGGTGGTGAGCACTTTTGTATAGAACAATTTACACTGAATGTGCTAGTACGTTTTGAATAGATGCGATCTAAGAAAAATCTATTGCGTCTAATGTTAATATTAGATTAAACAAGAATGCGGAAGATACGCCAGGGGCTCATAGTGCATAAATAAAATTAGTCTCGACTCCGTAAATATTTGAAATTTACAGACTGAAAGTGACTTAAGTCGTCATAAAACATATGCACTTAAATAATAAAGTTAACTCACGAGAAAGGCGTCAACGGACACAGACACGATTGGTTTGTTTTTAAAACATATTTTTTCCTGCGATAAGTCACACAAAAGGGTTTGATGTGTTATTTTATCACAAAAGTTTTTAGTAGTGCAAAACTTTCTTGTGCTTTGTATTTCTTGATACGTATTTACAAAGAAATTCTGTTAACGTATGAATACAATGTGTGTAGTTTTGAATATACAATATAGTCGGTAGTGTAGCGGGCGACCAATTAAATCCAAGTCAGTCCAACGAACACGCTCCTGAACTGATGAACGACCCAAGCAAGTGTTTCTTTAGTACCTACATATAAGAATGTCACTATATAGATATATGATACAATCTTATATGTCTATGGTTAGTGTAGTATTTCTTTCTCTGTGAATTATCTTAGTATTGATGCAGCCCGTACTTACCGCGGGATCTACCAATGTTGCCATCAAAAGGATTTTCTGGAATACTGAGTAAGTGTTATAAAATCTATGTCCGCATAAATAATAATTACTGATTTTTAAAAATGTTGCCAGTGAAATTAAACAGAAAAATACACGTAATTTTTTTTCACATATGGCAATACTGGTGACGCATAAACACTAAAATAATAATAATAAAAAGTGATACTTGAATACTGAAAAAGATTGTGTTCGTCATTTCGAATTTTTTTTTCAGTTAATCAATATTTATATAACCAGGTCAACTTTGCTTTTCATATAGGTATAAGAACGTTAAAGTTACGGTTGGTGTAATTATTTCATTTTGTTATATTAACCGTTATAACTTATGAAGAGAGAAAGCGGATTAATTGTGTATCAAAACATTTAAGTATTAATGGTAAACGAAATAAATAGTATTTCGGTTCAAGTTGCAATTATACTTTGAAGCTTAACGAGTTTAGAAACAGTCGTCGAGTACAAGCAGTTACCGAATGTCATTGTAGAACATTTTGTAACAGTTACTGCCAACATTTAACGTTTATTTTACCTTTAACTTAACAACGGCTACTATAAAAAAATAATAAAAAAAAATCAAAAATTGGCAATCATCAGTTGGAAAAAATATTAGTAATTGATGTTATATTAGCAAATAATAGGTGCATATATATTTAAAATATGAACGAAAAGAGACGAATGGGTAAATGCGGTGCATCCATACAATTTATGTTAGAACAGAGAACAGATGTTCCAAATTTCAAATTGGGCCAATACACATGTAAACCCAATGCGAGTTGTAATGGCCGCTTCAGTAAGATGTTAAATTTGCATAATGTCCATATGGACTGCATAATTAGAAGGGGTACAAATAGAATCACTTAGTTATATTTCTAGGGAAAAAATCTTTGATGTGGTTACTAATAAATAATATTTAACGGGTATTTTTTTTACCCCATAAATAATTAATACGGTGTATACAAAGCATTTTTATACTTGTAAAATCAATTAAAAATTGTATATGCCAAGCGGTTGAAGTACATTCTTCAGCTAACAGGAAATTTCGTTAGCGATGAATCCTTGACGCATATCGAACTATTCTCGTACAAGGAACACGAGCGAATAGTTTTTTTCCCATATGCTATTTAACAAATCAATTACGTACCAGTAATTGGTGCTTAATAGTCGAATTCTCACAATAACTGCGCGGTTTAAATTGAATTTGTTAAATAAAATATTACGTTGACCGTAACATCGATGCTGTGTCGTTTATCGCACCCGTAGATACATTATTAAGTGTGTAAAAGGCTGAAGTGTGAGAGATTGGAGAAACTATAGGCCGTTCGACGAACACTTGACACGTTCACAGCGACACTAAAAGCGAGAGCAGTTGTCTCGACTGGAACAAAAGTCTCAGCGAAACAGTTGACTGTGTGATTATTTATTTAGGAAAGAATTTCATTGATGACCATTTTAATATTCACTTCTGTTGTTTTTTTATAATCTGTGCGCTACATCCGCACAGGTTATAAAAAAGTAACGTTGTGATTGTGTTATTAGAGTACAATGTTGCCGCTTTGTTGTAACACAAAAACGATATAATTATGTAGATAATAAATTATTGTTTAATAAAACATTTAGTAATATACCTCTTATAACGATAGAGGATAATGACTTGTATGTTCAAATAAAATCGTGAACTTTTCACTACCAAAAATAAGGACGGTATTCAAAACAATAATCTGAGGATTTTGTTATCTTTCGCGTTATTTGCTAAAATCAATTATGTTACTAAAATCATTTACGTTATATTCGAAGATCCTCATATTCTTAAATATCGGTTTAGGCTTATCGATAAGTAGTATCTATGTGATGTTAGTGCAAGAGAGAAAACTTTGTGTCATGTTAATTCTATAAATTGAATAAATTTCCCTTTTGATGACTTATTAAAATTCTAGTTATTTTTCTTATTATACATCATACTCTAGACCCTCGTAGTGGGGTTGTGAGATCTATAACACTAGGGGATGCATAACAGAACCTGGTAGGAACGAAGTTTCTACGGCTAATATAGAATCGACACAATTCGCAAAAAAAAATGTGCTTAATTATATATAGATTTTCTTGATTTTTTGTAAAATTTTGCTGATTAGTTTTTATTTAAATACATGAAAGTATTTAGGAAATTCAGTATTTTAGGAAATAACAAATTACGTAAAATAAAATAAATTATCAAGTAAAATTAAAAAATATGTCTCTTTATTTTTGTTTGACAACATAGGATTACATAAAAATAATTACAAGAATACATTTTTCTTAGCTCGGTCGCTCAGCAACATCCGTATCTCCCCCAAGCCTGCCGTAAGGAGCTTCGTTCCAATTATCTCTTTATACGTAATTAATTATTTAAAAAATATGTCTATGCAGCAAACTCAAACTTAAAGCTATACAATTGTCAGAATGACTTTTTTCTGGTATTGCCAGTATTTATATGAGATATTTACGGTCGTGAAAGTCTTGTTTGTTTTTTTAGCACAGATTGCAGTAGAACGGTAGAATAACCTATTGTTCTAAGTAGGTAATATATTTATAAATTTAATTTAGTTCCCTTTTCCCTTCCGCCTTATTATTTCATTTTATTTAAATAGAGTTTAAACTTAGCAAGCTCAATCTCTATTTTCTTGCTTTAGTTTCTTATTAATTTCTATTTTATTTAATGTTTAAGTAAATAGAAAAAATACCTTAAATATGAAAGTGACGTATATCTTAAGGTTTTTATTTCAATATTATTTTTTTATATTTCATTCATAAATGAGGCCAAGATTTTTTTAAACCTGGCTGCAGATGTATTATAAATATTATAATATATTTATGAATAGGTATTAGAAGATACTTTATTCGCCATAAGTCATAACAAAATAGAAGCTTGCCACGAATACATAAATAAGTAGTAATTTTTATACAATACGAATTGAAGATATGTTACATATACATACATACATATATACGATATTTAATACCAAAGCAAATGATTGTCATCTCAAAAGGTTACTCCACCTTGTGTCCTCAGAGGCATTTTCGGATAAGAAATGATATATGAACATTGTGAAGTTTATTAGTGATATAGAAAGAAGTGTCAAACGAGCTACATACAGCGCAGTTAAATTGATGTTGAGTGGTCGCTGCGGGCTGTAGATAAGTAGGATTATTTTAAACGAATCGCCGATAATTTATTACTTCATCGTAGTTGTAGAGTTTGATATGCACATGACCATACTTTTTTTTTATTCGACAGGCAATAGAAATGATGACTTTGGAATTTTTAAAATAAGAGATTTATTTTAGAAGTCAGGTAAATTCGTCGTATGTCTGCGCTTATCTTGTATCATACTTGTTTCCTCTCCCATATTACATTTATTTGAATCTTATGATACATTCCTTTGAATCAAAAAAATCTACTTCATATCAATCATTTGGTTTGGTTTGAATTTAAAAAATTCTTATCATCAATGGCTGCCTGCCGCTAAAAGAAGAAATTACTAGAGTTTATTTAATAGTTTTATTCTATATACAAGGATTTATATTTTATTTCTGTAATTGTATTATTATTATATTATTTAAACGAATGATTATTAATTATAACATTTTTAATCACCAACTACCAAGTAAATGCCGTTCAAAAAGATATAATCTAATTCAACAATCTGTTAGAAATTGTGTAGATGATGTTGTGTAGATAATGTTGTTATCTAATAACAACATTATCTAAATAATTTTGACGAGTATTGCCTAAATACTAAAATATTCAGTGTTACCGTAGTAGTGTAGTGTGTGTAGTTTATGTTTATAAGAACAAATGTGTATGATTTTTATTAAATTAAGTTACATATAATTCACCCTTCATTTTTCTTCAAACGCTTATTTAAGGTTATCTTGGCGGCATTAAAAAAGTTGTAGCTAACAAAACATTCAAATCAGAGGCCTTAGAAAAGCCGTAAAAGTTTAAATGTTATTGATAAATAGTAAGTAGATAATATCGTTATACTGTAAATAAACTTAAACGATAGTTTCATAATAGATGTTTTAGTTATATGTAAACTGTGTGTTTATATAACTATAAATAAACATAATTTAAATAAAAATGGAGGAAGATACGTTTATGTATTTATTTTATTAGTACGTGTTGAAATAATGGTACCAATTAATTATATGCAATCGTAGGTACGTCTGAACGTAATGTGCAATTTTATAAAACAAAATACAAATTATTTACAATATTATTACATATTATATATTAATGTCATAGCTCAAATAGCAATAAATAGAAAGCTCAAAGCTGT
The DNA here is from genome assembly GCA_018239345.1 of Oxynetra stangelandi. NCBI lineage: Eukaryota > Metazoa > Arthropoda > Insecta > Lepidoptera > Hesperiidae > Oxynetra > Oxynetra stangelandi. Next base: position 5,361 of record DVPR01000988.1, on the reverse strand, counting down.
TTGTAAGTAGCCACTGATAGATTTATTCATTAAAACATCTTGCCTGAATACACATACCAAAGTGTTGTTAATAAATGCATAATATATGTAAACTGTAAACTAACTATTTTATAGATAAAATATTAACATATTAAAATATTAACATAATTAAATTGTTTCATTAGAAATATTTTGTATTTATATTTGCATGGCTGAATAGACCCGTTTGTTTAGTTAGCCCGAGACTTCGACGATGTCACTAACGAGCGCGATCTGCTTCCCGCGGGAGGAACGCTACACGATACCTATGTCACCACCGCAAAAAATTTATACATATGCATATGTATCAGAAGTAATAATGCTGTCTGAGTGTAGCTCGTTGATCCAAGGTTGTTGATTTGTGCAGGAGTCATAAATAAACGTATTTTCCTCTTCCTTGTTTTTAATGTGACGTGAACTTTATTTTCTTTTTAAAGTAAATCTCTTATTAATATTTCCGGTAATATTATTTTGTAATTCCTGTCAATGCTAAATGTCGGTATTGCTATTATTATTTTATTCTTATACAATTTTATATATACCTATAATACTAAGCAAATACAAAGTTTTGCATTTTTTTTCAATATCAATTTATTTCATTGAACTCTTGTCCTGTCCTGGGTAATACGAGAGAGATTGTATGATTAATGATTATATATAAAATGTATTTCAGCAAGAATATTTTATAATTTTTTATTTATTTATGTACTGTTCTCGTTTGTCACTTCTTAAAAAGATTAACGCGCTGCCCAACTGGGCCATAGGGTACCTATCTAAGAGAAAAAATGTATTATTTAAAAATTTAAATTGATGGTTTCTTTTTATACAAAATTTTCTTTATCAATAAACATTCTTACCAAAAAATGATTTCATTTTACTCCCTGATATCACATTTTTATACTCGAAGATTATATACATATATTATCTACTTACATTTAAAGGTCATATAATTATAAGACACAAATTATATCATTTATCTGCATATCTTTTATTATAATAATAGTGTTCTTGTAAAAAGTTATTTGTAAGAGATACAATTAGAAAAATTACACAAAGGCAACATGTGCAACACAGAAACTTCCTTAAATTAAACCAAAACCATCCGCCACTAACATTATTTATACGTGTATCATTTCATTTTAAAATTGCATACTTGAAAAAGAACATAAACCTATACAATTTCAAAATTGTACCTTCAAAAAACATAACACACACCACTTTTTAGACGATTGGATTCATTATTATTAAAAAATGATAAACGTTTAATGTTATAAGTACAATTTTCTTGAATGACCCTACATCTATGAAAACGTAACTTTCGGTATTGGATGGTCGATATAGCGAGGTCGTTACATGATCCCGCGCAAATCGTCTGACGACGTATTGTGTTACCATCACAAGCATTTCCGACACAGACTAACAAAATTTCCAGAATTGCACCAATGGGATAAAATACCACAACCGTAAAACAAAATCTGGTGCAGTCAACAGCGGATGCCAGTATTATTTCGCCTGCGTCCCCATGACCAATACGTGAATTGATTGAGAGTTTTTGGTGATAATGTTTGAAGTTATCTGCCATCAAATTACCTTATAACAACCTCAAGGGAGTATAAGAATTTGAAAATATATCTAGTTCTGAACTCAAAAACTCAATGGTGATATTTTAATGACTATTAAAAAAAAAAATTCTTTTGGACATTATTTCGGTGTTCCTGCAATTTATTGTTATCACAAGCTACTAGACAGAGTCAACGGCGGGAAGTTGTTGTTGTTGAACAAGTTACGAGTCTACATATTGTTAACTCTATAGTCAGGTACAATGAAGCATCGATCAAAATAGAAGATATTTCCGGTCCATACAATAACCTATTATCGGCTCAGCCCAATATTACGAAACCAATTTGTTTTAAGGATAATCTCAAACATAATATGATAAGATATTGAGACCATCTCGAAATATTTAGCACACCTGGATTCGTGTGTGTTCTGTATTTACATGTTAAATTTGAGTGCATACAATAGATTTAATAAGTATTTGGGTAAATTTTATTACTAAATGGATACGTAGAAAACGCCTAAATACTTTCTTGTGATGATTATCGAAAGAAGAATGCTATAAAGAAGTCATACCAACCCAACACCACTTATTCACTTTGAAAAAACAAGAAAATTGTTGGAAAATTACCAATATATATAGAACGTACCTAAAAATAATAGTAAAATTAAATAGCTAAGAATACTATTCAAGACACCTAGTATTATAACCTACTATTCGTTTTTTTCATAATATAAAAAATATATATTGCATGTTTATCTATTAAACAACAACGAAAAAAACCTCAAAAATAATAGTTCCGTTTCTTAGTATACCGAATCTATTAAAGATTAATATAGAGGTAACTCGTGTTTGTATTGTATTATGTGCAAAGTATGTATTTTTAAGAATAAAAGGTCAAGGTCAAGATCATGTCTATAAATAAAAAAAATCCCCGACAACATTACAAATAATTTTATTTGAATATTTATCTATTTTTAAGTAATTTGAATTTTTTATAAACTGTTTCGATGTTTGTTTAATAAATTAAATCAATATCTATATCAGATGAAATGCAATGAATGAAATAATATGATATGATGAAATTAGATTAATAAATGTAAGTATAATGAAATTATTGTTATCTGTCCAATCTATATAACTTTGCCTGCAATATATACATATATTTTAAAACAACAACAATGACAACCACTGTCAATTTAGTCACGATAGTCTGACATTCACTGTTGTCATGTAACAGGAGAGGTATACTGAAGTGAAATTTTTTATTTAAAAAGTTGTGTATTCTATTGATAAATTCATTTCAAAGTTCTGCATCTAATAGTTGATTCAATATATAATTTATTTTTAGAAAAGTTACCATTACGTACTTATTTGTCAATACAACTCGTAAAGGTAAGTGCAGTATATATTTTTCTCAGTTAACAAAACATTTAATCAGTGAGGACCTGTTGCAAAATATATATGCACGTTTGTTTTATAAAACCTCTCTTGCATGCGGCCCTTTTTCGAAAAAAAGGATGGATCATAAACAAGGTTTGTTGTTACTTACGTATATATGTAGGCATTGGCATAGTAGAAATGCATCATGCATTTTATCAGTGCGTCTAATTGAAGCAGTTTATTAACAATAATAACTAATTAGTTATACGCTATATCTAGCGATATTAATAATGGCTAGTTATTACTTTGAATGATATATTATGATAAATATTGTATGTGGTGTGATGTTGTTTTTTTCTCACAGTGCCAAGTACCCTTTTTAAGCAGCTTAACTTTATAAGTAGTTTTCTACAAAAACTTAAAATAAATTAATATGATAAAATCAATGTCGTCTCTGCATATTTTTTTATAATGTTTCACTATGTTTTTTACAATGTAAATTCTAATAGATTTTTACAAATTAAATCTTTCTAAACATTGTGTGGCTTTTTAGATACTATTATTATTATTTGTGTGTCATTTGTTTTCCTACTTTAGTATTTAAATCCCAATATCTAATGCACTTTTGTGTCACTACCGAAAGTGTAATGATTTGGGCTATTACTATATAATATAAATGTATACTATGTAATAGATAAAATCTAGTAAAATGAAATAACATTGCATGAAGTAGTGGCTTCACAAATTATTATTGAAAATTCAAACAAATTGTTTTTGTTTATCTATTATGTATTCCTAGATCTGGTTTCTGAATATTTGGGTTAATAATTAATAATTAAATAATTAATCCATATAGTTTGTGACACGAACACTGATTTGATGACCTCATATAGTCATACTATCTATAAATACACCTAAATTCCTATGAAAATCATCTTAACTGAACTGATACAAATCTAGTAGCTCTCCTTGATGTTTATACTGTTTGTCAATTTTTTTAATGTAAACTCAATGTATACTTATTCTATAACATGTTGTGTGTATAAAAAGTATAAATAAGTAATAAAAAAACAGTACATATGGTGTGTAAAGAACATTTTGAAACTTTTATGTTATTACCACTACAATAAATATTCATTTATACTCTGCCATAGTATTATAGCCATTATAGTCTTGCCATAACTGCCTTGCCAGAAGTATTTTTATAATTTAATTGTTCGATAGAAGAGTGAATGCAGGGAATAGAGTGAATGGGGCGATGGGTAAGCTAATGAGTAGCTATTATTTGAGCCAACAGGCTCAGCTGGCCATACACAACTCTGTGCTTACTCCAAAGAGACTAAAGGGAAGCGAGAGCTGGTTATGTAACAAAACAGATAAAAGTAAAATAAACGTGGTTAAGATGAGGTAGTTGCATCAAATATGTAGCCTGACTCTCACCAACGATGTTCGTAATGCCAATGTAAGAAAGATGGTTTGTGTAAAGGGAGCATCGGTGTAAACATGAGAAAAGGGGATGCTCCGATGGTCGGGCATCTAGTGAGAATGGATGATGAAAGAATGACAAAGAAGATATACGATGTGAGTGTTGATGGACATAGGTGGCCAAGGCTCTCCTATCTCAACCGAATGGGTCGGGCACTAGCTGAGTCAAGTCAAGAGCGTCCAAAACCGTTGTGTAAGCATGAAGAGACTGATGAATGTTGACGAAGCACGTCAGATTTGTAAGGACAGGGATACCCTGCTAGGGACCTGGCATGAGGGTTATTAATTTAATTTTATATTTTTCATTGTTCAATTACATATATCTAAACATTGTTATTGTTATTTTTAAAGTTGTGTATTGTCCCTTGTTATTTGAATCGAATATTATGACTATTGACTAACCACTGTTTATTGTCGAGAAGCAAGTTATTATTATTAAAAACGTTATTGTGTTATTGTGCACTCCTCTGAATAAATAATATTTTCCTCAATCCTTCACCTTGGTCTATCGTAAAAGTCAAAGTACCAATTCCCCGAGGTCCTTTTGTTTTCGGTTACATTTATGTTTTATAGGCAAAATCTTACAGCAATGGCTGTTTGGAAGAAAATATTTCTAACACTAGGATGGTGTGGTATGCATTAAATCTCCCCCTTCTAGAGAAAGTGGATGGGATTACTAGCAGGAATCACTTTGATTCCAAGAAGAAGATGTTATGAATCTCCTTATGGAACTGAAAAAGTGTAAAAGATAAAAGGAGAAGGTTGTTTGGCTACAGTTATCTGAATAATTATTTTTTATAAGAACTTAATCTTACAAGATTCTAAAGACATCTTAATAAATAAATAAATAAAATAAATAAATAACCGTCACGCCAGGTCCCTAGCGGGGTAGGCAGAGAGCACGGAGTGCCAAACAT
>DVPR01000987.1:0-11909 GCA_018239345.1 Oxynetra stangelandi | reverse complement strand
ATATTTTATTCATTTGCAATATTGTTAAACAATTCTGTTTATCAACACGCTCCTGTATCCTTTAGTGATTTTTCAAACGATCGACTCGGAAAATTGTTTGAGAAAGATAGTAGGTACACACCAATATTATTATAAAAAATATTCCGTTATTTCCCAGAACTTGTGCTCAATGTAATAATATAAATTCTTTGATACGAAGATCAAGTAGTTAAAATTAGCGACTTGCTGAGCTGTCATGCCGAGAATGACCTTATAGATATGTATATGATGTTTTAATCTTCTCACTGACAATCGTCTGGCTGTTTGTAAATGTGTATTTATCAGTGACCCTAAATTGTGAACTACCCTGACTCCGATATTTATATATGATTTGCTATCTTTATGCACGATTCTCGCAACAAACAGCAAAGTGGAGCGTGTCAATAATTATAAAATAATTTACCTACATATTTATAACTACACTCGGTCACTGATATTTTGTTTGATAGACCATTAGGCCTAAGTTAAAATGCTTCGACGGTGCCTACTATATTTTTAAAATCAAAATGAGCATCCCAGACATTGTTGCTTAGTAACAGCAGAAAAGAATAAAGGTTAGAGTGGTTTTCCAGTGTTTAACCACCATTTTAACTAATAACTCCAGTAGTGAAGAATTTGAAAAATATTTCATCTCTTTTTAAAAGCATTGTCAGGATTTTCAAGGGTTACCCTGAAATTTCTAGCAACCCTTATAGCTATAATTTATACACGAATAAACAAAACATGTTTTATATCAATCACAATTTACTAATAAGTATTTGATAAAATGTGACAAATTTATCTTCTTATTGAGGCTACCTTCTTTACTGTTTTGAAAAACAACTAGATTTCCTTACAAAACAATTAATTCAAGAACTGGCTGCTATGGAAGAAATATGAGCATCGCTTACTATCATTATACGAGTGTAGAATATAGTAATTCTTCCGCAGTCATAACACGAACACTCCGCACTCATTTAAATTTACAAGGTTGTAGTACTCGCTCTTCGATTGTTATTTTAAAAGTATACTTATAAATGTATTTAATATTGTGAAAATGTATTCAACATGAACTCAATACAAATTCTGTAGCTTTTCAAGGTATAATATACCGCATACAACGTGTAATCATTAATCTCAAATGTTGTAAATATCTGAATATAACTAGTGGTTTAGAATTAGGCCTGGGTTTTAATCATAGTGTGCATTTGTTTACAAAATCACCCATGTGCCTTTTGGAAAAAGATCTCTTGTTTTATTAATATTTCAAGAAAACATTATGACACGTGCATAACTTCGAATGCTCTGAGATGTCATCTAAAGCGTGTGAAATTTTTCAATTGACACTTGGCCAGCCTAGCAGACTAGGGCCTTAATGGCCTTCTGAGGTTAACAGAAGACTCGTATCCAGCACTGACGCAATGCACGGTGATTATGATGAACACCGTATATGTATGTATCTATATGAGTATAAGTACCTTACCATTTATATGAATTGTTCATAGCATTACGTTGTGGATCACGTTGAATTATCAGTGGTACAGTAAAATTCAAGTAAAACGCGGTAGACACGATAAAATATGTATAATGGCTGCTCGAGCCGGAGCAATGATTCACAACATATCAGCTCTACTCCAGCCGCCGAAGCACACAATCAATACTGACAGCGCACAAGGCATGTCACGTTAGTGCGTTTATATCGCAATAACACTCAACATCCCTGGTTTTACTCGTAGCGTCGAACCTAATGACAAATAAGTGAAACGATTAAAGAATATACTATCGTTACAGAATTTATTTTTCAGTTCAGATCAATACGGTAGAAGCGGTTTGATAGCAGTATTACAACCACTATATACGCAGCCAACGCAGCGGTGTCTATAGTTTTGGGATCTAGATAGATAACTGTAATAGACGAACACAAAGACAAATTTAACAACGTCTCAGTGACCGTTACTTAACATATCAACACAAAAAAATAATATTACATACATACATACAATACATTTTATTAAATTTTAGAACAGCACTTATAATTTTTATTTCATTTATTGCAAACGATATCCGAAAATTTTAATACTTCATGCTGTTGTTTAAATAATTTCATACAACTCACGTACTCCTTTGTATTTTAATATTTTAAAAACAACATGCCAACCGAAACCCTATGATATCTAGAACATATGAACTCGGACGATGCAATGCAATTCTAATAAGATATTGGAGTCGTCATAAAATACCTGTAATGGCCACTCGAGTCAAAGTCGTTATTCTCAACAGATCGCTTACGGCGGTCACTGAAGCACATATTTTCTATCTGGTCGTTTACCTAGGCTTATGGGATCCACTGCTTAAATATTTTTATAGATTTCTACCTACATTAAACACTTTTGTATCTAATACATGTTGTAGTTTTTGTTAAGAGTTGCAAATGTTTACATTTAGATCTTATTCTCAATATCTTTCTAAATGTATCATGAAGTAACATTTATTGTAACAAGGAATGATTCCTTCTAAAATTATTTTATTCAAGGTCATATTGATTATATAAAACAAGTTATTATTCAAAACGTTTAAGAAACAAATGAAATTATTTTTCATGCATATTGCATCAGTATTGCTATCCTATCATTGCGTAATATTTAACTTCTCTAGGTTTGGATATATGATGATTGCACGTGGATTTCTTTTAACTCTAGTAACATAAGATTTATAAATATTCTTAGCGATAACGATGACAAATAAAAATAGCGCGCGGTGGCCTGCTTTGTTTCCGTTTTCACAAACTTTGTTGCCTTGTTAGTTGCGTCGTTCACTTTGTTGGGAATCGCTATTACACTTTATGGATTGGTATTCATTTTCCTTTTGTACTCGGCCGAAAAGCATTTTGCTGATGAGACACGAACTTAGTGAGGTCATTTCTTTTCTGGACATTTTGTCGGCTTTCATTTAGAAAACGTTATTTAGGAAAGCTTTTTTAGATTGTTAATATTGAGACTAAAGGTTTGTTTACGGTGGTGTCGGGATTAAGTGGAGCCGTTAGAGGAGTGACAGAGGCCGGGACTACGCTTGCAAAGGGGAGGCGGCGAGGTGAATAATTGCTGCAATCACTGCCAAGCCAACTAAGCAATGATCAGGGAGACTGAACAAACAACGGAAACTCCTTACTCTATCCATTTTATTTGCTTTACAGTAAAATAGAGTTAATGGGGATTTAAAGGGTGTGTTAGAGACGTTCAAAATATTTAAAAACTGTATGAACAGTTTCGTTTAGTATCACATTATTATCAAATGTTCGTACTATAGAGCACAAACAATTGGTTTACTGTGGATAAACATGCTCTTCCAAATGGAAACTGTGAATAAATATTATTATCTTTGATCTCTCACAAAAAACCGAATAAGTTGAATGCTATAAATCCGATGATTCAGTTTCATTGAAGTTGGCCGGCGTATCACACTCAACACACAAAATGAATCTTATCGCATCATTAAAATCGACACTACAACTGCTTTTATTTTATTTATTATATCGCCCTATTTAATACATATTTGCAAATTGATCTATTCTAAAATGCTGAGGTCCTTTTACAAATATATTGTACTGGAATATCTCGACTTAATTAATTTTCTATGAAAACAATTTAATTACAAAAAAGCAACAAACGAGTTATGGTCAAGACACTTCAATAACCTATAACATGTTCTCACAACGTACGAGTATACACACGCCTCACAATACCCCTGACTTAATATGAAAATGAATGCGCTAGAATTTCTATTATAAATATTTACTTTACTTTATGCTTTCTCTTTGTTACGCTGAAAGTCGACGTACTTATAAAAGCTTGAGGAAAAACTTTGGCTGTTCCCGTTGCACTATGTTAATCGAACTAGACTTCGTGTTGGGTAGATGGACACCATTTAATATTCTTTTCTGTACTCTTCTTTCATTATATTATTCATTCATTCGTTCATTATTTACCGCCAAGTCCTGCCAAATTTAAAAATAATTCTTAAACATGACGACATGTGGGTGATCATCTGACATTTTAAAGACGATGGTGACCACTTTTGACAGGTTCGTTCATGCTCTATATTAATCTTCGGTCTGTTGTGATCATAATTATAATATATGCGTATGAAGATGTTAAAAATATTCGCAACGCCAGAAAAACGGTAACAATTTAATTTAAAAATATATACATATGTATTTAACTAAGCTCCAATTATATCATCTCTTGAAAATAGGCCGAACAACACGAAACCGTTTAATACGTTTACGGAGTTTTAACGTAATTACGAATGCTTATAATTATTAAAACGCCTTTTAGCACTTCTAACGTTAATTGCTCTAATCTGTTATTCCGTGGCTCACTGAACAATAATAATGTTGCTTCATCTCTTTGTTACAAGCGGGAATAAACTGGAGTGTGATCGTTTTGAAATAACAAGACTGAAGTGACAGACTGTTTTTATGAAGCTTCTTGAGGCACGCTGTAATAAGTCGCAAATGAACGGTTAGTTGTATGTCCACGACTTACGCGTATAATGTGGTTTATTAACAGAACTCAGCATTTCACAATGTACAGTTTTCTCTGCTGACTTTTAATTGTATAAAACAAATAGTTACTAACAAGCTAAAAACCATTATCATTGCGAATTATCAAGCATATTCAGTAATAAGCGTTTTATATTCAATGACATATTTACTGTAAGTAATATTAAAAAGTCTCGAAATAATTTATGCAACAATAATTGTTACCCAACCGCTTAGAATGCGATTAAAAATACATATGTATAGTTTTGGATAGTTTTGAAAAATGTTTGCTTTAGTGTATGTTGTGTTTGAATATTTATTTTTGCTACAGCGAAATATTTTGAGAGGTATTTTTTTTATGTTCCGCCTGACAAACAGGCAGATGGTAAGTGGTCACTGTTGACTATAGACATTAGCAACCGGTCTAAAAGGAATGTTTATTTGCGCTTTTCTAGAAGAACCCCATCTCATAGTGCTCCAGGAAAACCTCAGATGGAAACTCATTTCACATCTCGCACGTGCGCGGAAAGAAGGAACGTGCAAACCAGACTATGGAGGACCGCCACGAGTCCAGTTGATGTGGCTGAAGCCTCAATCTTTGAGAGACAGTTTAAAGACAGTAATATCACCATTCATTATTTCGGTACACCTTAAAAGGTTTAAGAAGCGTATGCGAATAAAAAGTTCTCTTATTGCTAAATCTTGTTTAACTTAATCCATATTTATCGTCATACTCGCAGGTCGGGCGATTTACATAACACTTTCATCATTTATACACCATTCCGTTGTTCAAGATTTATATCTATCTAATGAGAAAATGTTTATCCTGTCTAATGAGAATGAACTGATAAACTTTAGATACGGCGAAATTTAAATTTGCGATGGCTTAAATCACCGCGGCGATTAATTGTAATTCTATTACGTTTAATAAGATTTTGGTTTCTACAATTTTGTTGAAATTCTTCTATTAAACTATGCGAATAAAAGCACGGTGTTTAAATTTAACAATATAAAACTATTACGTATGTATATAAGATAACATAATGGATGAATGATTTTTTTAATAAAATAAATAAATAAATACCGTCACTACAGTTCCCTAGCGGGGTAGGCAGTGCCAAACATCTCTGTCCTTACAAACCCGACGTGCTTCGTCGACATTCATCAGTCTCTTCATGCATACACACCGGTTTCGGAGGCTCTTGATTCCTCCATCAGCTAATGACCTATTTGGTCGAGATGGGTGAGTCTCGGCCTCCCTCGGCCCCTACGTCTATCAACACTCGCATGAATTTATATGTACAAAAAAGATATAATAGGTACGTACATATGTGTGTGTACATATTAAAGAACATTTCCGGGCCTTTGAGAGTTTTTTCACATGACAATCTTCTCAGAGTCTTGCAGGGGATTTAAAAATGTTTGATAAATTAATTTAAGACAGACATTTAAATCAATTAACACCGCAGCAACTGGCTGGAGTACATTCCTCCACGTACCTGCTTTAGTTATGGTGAAACGTATGCGCATGAATAGAAACAATGAATAGGATCAATTTTCCGATTTTAAGAACCCGCAGGAACTTAATAAACTTCACAAAACATAAACAATAAGGTTTTTTAGCATTCACATCACGTCACATCACGCATCCTATTTAATATTATTATATATTATATATGAGATATTAAATATGCAGCACACATATTTTGAATAACGTTGATGAAATGCTCACAGGCATAGCATTAATTGTGGGTTTGTTTGGGCAATAAATGGTCGATTTGCAGATAACTTTAACAACGAAAGTTTATTGCGTCAAGTTAGCCGACTCTTAGTTATCCGTTAAGCGTGTCAGTTAACGTATCAGGGCAGGTTAACTTGTCGTAAAGCGGGGGAATTATAGCGCTCGGGCGTTCACAATGTACAAGTTGCTTGGTGAAGCTTAGTTTTACTTTAATTTTAATTTGCGCTCGGCTGTAGTAAACTCAAATGACAACAAAATTGTGTTCGCATTTGATACAGCACCACTCTATAAAGGACTACTCAGTTAAAGTTTCATATCGTTTATTGTATTGTTTAATTTACTTGAATTCAAAAGATAACGCATATTGAAATTGATTAATAATAATAATACTATATATATATATATATATATAAAGGTGTACTTATATAGATATTTTTTTTTGTTTTACACCAAGACACAGACCAAATACTTGTGTTCAACACACAAATATTTGTGCTGGGTGGGGATCGAATCCACGACACCCGGCGTAGCAGTCTGGTTCACAAACCACTGCACCTGCAAGTCAAATAATTAAGCTATAAGTAAACTATTTAAAGCATATAAATATTATTTCATACTAACAAATAAAAAGTGAAGTATTTTTTAATTACTGAAATTGATAATTTTAGTTATTTCAAAGTACACGCCAAATAATAAACTTGCGCGAGAAAGTTACGGGTAGGAACGTGTACATGAATTGTACACAAGATTCAACTTAACCGCGTAGCTTTCGAGTAATACTTTAATTCACTTATATTAAGAGAAGGTGGTGTCGAAAATACAGTAGTTGAAATGTGGACAGCTATGTATATATGCGAAATAAAGTCTTACAAGCAAGCTCCACTACTCATTTCGTGGCGAAGTCAAATTGTACCGTCGGCGACCGCCCACAATGAACAACTTCCACGCTTAGTATACAGTTGCTGTTTTAATTTGCAGTGAGACGGAGTGACGTCGGGAGACAACAAAATTGCATTTGAATTCACCAAGCTTAAATCAGGAAAATGTACAGTCCAAAAGCCTGACGGGAAAAAGTTGTCATCGTTATATTTTGTTACAAGGAATGGAGTTTACGAAGCCACGCCATTTTTATGGACAAACTTCGCAGAAGATAACTTAGTATGTGCATAGTTAACTGCAGTTTCAGGGGGTCCTGTTAATGCGGGTCCAATGTCATTGAAGGTCAACCATTTTACGAAATTAAAATAAACGAAATGTAATACTGAGCTGCTATTAACATGACACTTTTAAAAGCATGACATGTTACAGGAAATTCTTAAAATAGACCAGTGAAAAGTACTTAAACATAAAAATTTACGCTTTTTGAATTCCCTCTGGTTTTATTTAAAACCTTCGAGACTTAATTACAAAAGTCAAGGTCTGTATTACGAGTGTAAGTGGTAAAGTTAAATCGACCGCATAGAGATGATTTTAAAGTACCCTAAAATAAATAGCGAACGTTCACGTAACGGTCGGTGAGTCAGGGAAGTTAGAAGGTAAATGGTATTAGCATCGTCTAATCACTATCAAGGGAGCTCTTCGTCTAGCGCTCAGAACCCGACTTAGCAGTCGAGTTCACGCTGCTGGCGCGTTTCGAAGCCGTTCCTGTACACTTGCTTGCCCGGGAGCCTCCGTGAATGCAAATAAGCATTCGGAACGCCTTTACAACATTGAGACGCTCTTTATTGAGCCTGTTCGAACAGATAAACCGGCGGTTTGGCAAACATTCACCTTCCACGCACCTCCCCTTGTGTGCTCACCACCGTTTTATGGAGGTCGCACACAGAAAGGGCGCGGTAAAAGCCAGTCAGTCAGTAATGGAATCCGAAAAAATGGGGGCGAAGTTAAAAAAAAAACAAAGTTTTATCGTGAGTTGGATGAGAACAAAAATCAGAGGAAAATGCAAATCAGCGAGGAAGACGAACTTAAGTGGAGCTGTAAATGTAATTAGATTTTCAAGTTTACAAAGACAAGAGCGCTCAGGTCGGTAGATTTACTGCTGGCTGACCTATCTCCCCGCGGAGCACGATAAATGAGACGCCGCCAGGTAGCGATACTAATTAACCTATAGGTAGACGGTGCGAGGCAGACGCGTTACACCGTTCGCGTTCACTCTTAACCGTATTTGTGCAAACACAGCCATTGCACTCTGCAAATTAGTGCAGATTACAAGATAATTACTCTAATGAGAGATGAAATATATAATTACTGAAGTTTTAAGAGTACACAGTTTTATTTTACATAAACAGCCAAATTAAGCAAGCGTTATATTAAAGAAATGTATTATATATATATAATCTACAATAAAAGCTACAATATAGAAATACTTCATACATCATATTTTACTGTCCTTTTTTATTATTCACTGCAATACCTTAAAAATATATTATATGAAAGTAAAATTTAAGAAAGTCGGATTTGATAGAACATTATGTTAAATTTTTCCCTCTACAAGCATGCACAGATTATAATAATCACTTTTTTATTGGGCGATTCGTTCGGAAACACATTAATTCTCAGATTACCGAAGAAAACTCGTGGCACAGTAACGTGTGAAAAAGCAGTGGATTCGCAATGCGTGATTTATACGCAGATTACTCACTGAAATAATGTTAGGCGTGAGCAAATAAATGTGTACGCATTAAACATCATTCCCACGTGCAAACAGCAGTAATAAACGTTTAGTAAAATGGTTTTCATCGTATAATTATTTTAAGGACTTACGCATTGTATGATTACGGCCGCGCCGAGCATCAATATAGTAATTTGTAAAGGATATTTTCTTATGTGATTAAGAAATATATTTACATGCTATTAGATAACAGAGCAAGGAAAAATAGCATGCATGCAGGCAGTAAACTAGTATGCTAGACTACCAGGTGTGATGCGAGGACCACAGCCCCAAGACATTCCTGTCCAACCTGTACTAGAACTCATCCAACACTGCGAGTAGCTATTATACATTTGTTATATTACCACATTTACAAGTTAATACCTCAAATGTTGGTGAGTCCCGCTGCACCTAATTTGAAGAGATAATGAATGGTCCTGCAATTCAACTTTGTATACAGTAAGCATCCAAATACTTCGGAACTAAATTAAAATCGTATTTCTTTTCTTTATTATTTTATTATATTGCTTCGTGACTTAAGGAACAGTTTTTGTTTTAATCAAATGCGACATTTGCGATTGGGAATTATTGTATAATATATACTCATATAATTTCGAAGTAGTAAGAAATAATTAGGATAACAAAACACAATATCTTATATTTATTTTATACAGGTATTTATCCGTACATATATTAATATGTGTATCTTCGTGTATTTGTTTTCTTACTGTTATTTATATGTATGTATGTATATGTGTAATGTTATGTATGTATATTTATATATAAATATAAGAATATCTAAGAATATCCCGAGACAATTGTGTGTATACGTTTACATATGTTTATATTGTTTGTATGTATATAATGCGTTAATTTTATTATTACATTATTTATTTATCTATCATATATACACCTGCAATCTTTCATCCGCCCAGGGCTGACTGGTAAATAATGCCATTTGGCACTAAGTTCGTCTTGTGTAACAACTTTATAATAAACATGTAACAATAAAGTTTAGATAAAAAATAAGTAAATATTTTTATCATCAAGATGACGCTTTCGATCACGACACTCGAGACACAATGTTATAGTCCGTGACATTCCGTTAAAAGATGTCGTTGCGTGTCAATGGGTTGAAATTACGTTATGTACATAAGGACTACTATACAAAAACTCTGCTAACTGATTGCCTTATTATTTTAGTCGCCTTTCGCGATTCGAAAAAAACAAAACACGCCCAACAAAATAATACGTGTCATGCCCGAACAATTTAATTTTTTTTCCATTTATCAGTGCAACGCACAAGTGTATGTGGCTTAAGAGTTTTTATCAGTAAATTATTATAGAATTTGTCTTCATTTACAAACGGAATTAAACACAAAACCTATTGTTGGTTAAACAGATAAATTATTGTAGAATTGAAATATGTTAAATGTACCTACTGTGTAAATTGTTATACTAAATTAGTGATATCCTTTCAAAAACTTTTTTAATACTGGTATTTCGTACTCAATTAGGTTTCCTTAGGTAAAATATATTAACTAGAACACATATTATTATTATTTGACCTCAAATATAATTAGTAACATATATTTTATTCGATCTGCAAACGACTGTGTATATAGTTGAAAATGTTATCTGTGATATGAGTCATAAATATTAAGTAAAAAATCATAAATAAGTCGAATCACTTTTATTACTCACGAGAGTGTTATCTGCTCGAAGGGCGTGTTATAAGTATTCCAAATTATTCCTTAGGGGCAACGCACTTACAATGTGGTCTCGGATGGAATTCCGGTGCTTATTTGTGGTTGGATATACGAGTACGTGACTGTACAAATTTAATCAGATGGCTTGCAATCTCAATCCCTAATTTTCTATGTTACATGTGTCTTCGTTAATGATACTTTAATGAATCGATAAATTATACAAAAATACAAAAAATTGGAAAAACAATCAAGTCCATTCGGAACTATTAAAAAAAACGTAAATATTAAGAATGTATGTTTACTGGCTTTTGAAATGCCACCTTATTGTAACTTTTACGTGATATGGTTATATATCTATCAACTATTTATTTAAATGACAAACATCCATTACTTTTGTTACATCATTACCAAGAAGCTAGAGAATAATAAAGAGACTTTTTAATCCGGGCTCGCGATATAAAACTGCTTTCTTTGAACATGTACTTCCCGGTTTTATAATATCTGCATATATAATATTTATATATTTTCTCTTAATTTTGTCCAAAATTAGTCTGAAACGGGCAACTTATAGTTAGAGTAAAATTTGATACTAATTTACCTACACCCGGCACTGAATTTAGCGTCGTAGGTCAGCGACTATTTTATTTTATTTATTTGATAACGTTGCACCAACAAAGTGAACACGGATACAATTATTAAATATAAATAATACAAGA
The DNA here is from genome assembly GCA_018239345.1 of Oxynetra stangelandi. Lineage (NCBI taxonomy): Eukaryota > Metazoa > Arthropoda > Insecta > Lepidoptera > Hesperiidae > Oxynetra > Oxynetra stangelandi. The sequence continues at coordinate 535 of DVPR01000987.1, read as the reverse complement.
GTGCTGAGTGCCACCTTAATTATAGGTGCAAACTACATGCACAAGAGCAAATTGATACAACTTAAATATTTTAAATTACAAATACAATTGATTAAACAAAATGTAAGTAACTAAATGTCAAGAATTATTATTACAATTACAAATTATATCACTAAGAACATCCATAAATTATTAAAAGTTAGTAAGCCAATTAATTAAGTTAAAATAAAAATAGACAATGAGCAAGAGTATTGAACATGATTTTAAACTAATTTTGTTGAAATAACAATCGAAAATTAGAATTAAGCAAAAATATGACAATAATGATACTTAATAATGCAATGATAATAGTAGTATTATATAATATTAAGACAAAGAATAATAAAATGTCAATACAACACTTCGGAAGTTAAACTTTTGAATTCTGTTGTTTAAGAGGGTGTGACTGTATGTGTACATATATGAGTACGCGCGCGCGTGCCTATATGTGTGTGTGTGTGTGTGTGTGTGTGTGAGAGAGAGAGAGACAGTGTGTGTTCGTGAGTGCGTGGGTATA
>DVPR01000986.1:0-11910 GCA_018239345.1 Oxynetra stangelandi | reverse complement strand
CAAAGCACCTTTCTTACATCAGAATTGCGAACGCGGTCGGCGAGAGTCAGGCCGCAAATGCGGCGCAACGACCTCATATAATGTATTAATAAAGGAATATTATTAATATTATGTATTAATAAAGGAATCATTATTATTATTATATATCTTTCAGTTTATTTTTGTTTTAATTATTTTGACAGTAAGTAACAGCTGTATAAACCACAGATATTTGAGTCTAACTATAGTTAATATATTTTATAGAAAGGCTGTGCACACTACAGATATTCAGACCAAGTTTGATTACCTTGATTGTAAAGGCGTGTTACAATTACGTCCATCGGTGTGAGTGCAATCGTCTTGACAACTGCACCAATGTTGCTAGCCACGAAAGCTGATAGATATTTCGATTGCTGGAATAGGTTGTTGTTATCCATCCATTCTTTACACCTGCAATAAATTCACAATGGTATACCAAAAAATATTTAAAACGCAATTTATGTCCGTGTTTTCTTACGTGCGGTAACATAAAAAAAAATCACAGGTACAGTACTTAATTTACCCCTAATTAATTTATTTTATGGTCAATTTAAAAAAAGTGATCTATGCTATTTGTGCCTATTTCTAGGGATTTGTATTTAAATAATTCACTAACTGTTAAAGACTGAATAAGAATAGAAAATCATAAAAAAAATATAAATGTTGCCATTGTTATTTTAATCAAGTTTCCTTTTTATATAAATTCCAAATTGATTCTCGGCTGATAAAGATATGTTCAAATGACGTTGGTGATACTAAAAACGTTTGTGCTTATAGAATTTCAAATTATGAACAAATTTTTAGTTTCATAGTGTATCTGTTGATCCGCTTCCTCATTGTCTTTTATTATAGTTAAACATTTGTAAACATTAGCATATTTGTGTATCTTTATCTACAGAATATGATGAAATAATTCAAGATATGAACAATAAACATCTTTCAATGAAACAAACATTGAGATAGAAAATGTTTACTTAATTTATTACATCTTTTTAGTATATACATATGTACATATAGAAAGCAAGAAGTATAAAAAACTATATATGAAGTTTTTTTAAAAATAGTATTTGTATCATTTTAAATACATGATGGCAGATTGGCCTGTTGGTCTAGATGTTAGTATTCCTAAATGCTCAGCAGACTACCTGGTTGCCCACTAAACCGTATCATAGCGAATGGTTGATGGAACAGTGTGGTACACTATGCTTCAGGTTTCCTACGGTTGTCTCCCCTGATTTATGTTTCATGGTCATAATTAATTCTAAGGCAAAATATTTTCAAATCATACTCACACTGAATAAGAAGCAATCTGAGAAGCCGAGCCAACAGAATTTCTGATCATCATCCCATGTGCCCCCCTCCACAGTCCATTCAGGCCGTTCTTCTTGTAAATATTTGTGAAAGCAAACACCATTCCAGTATGAGCATGCTGTGTGCCGACAGCTATATGCTTCGAGGAGTGAGACATAAGCTGGGTCTTCACCAACTGTAGTGGACTACCAAAGAAAGCTCCAGCCATTCCGGCTACCGCACCGGCCATCAGGCTGTTTACTAGTTTAGTATCGTTATTTTCATCTCTGAGCAAACCATATTTATCCGTTTGCGTGTATATGCCGAACCTAAAACGATTTCATATTCTTTTTTAGGTTATTCAGGAACATTAAAATAATTCATATGTGTAATAAAGCGTAAACATAAAAGTTGTATAGTCAAGCTACAGCAGTCATTGCAACACATTCAGAACTTTAATTATAAATGTATTTATTTTACAGTCCTCTTGTTTTTTTATAGTTTATTTAGCTTTTTTCATCATTTTTTCAGCTTTACAAAAATTTCAACCCCTCGGCAAGCCTGATGACAGATGTCCAGTGTTTCTGCATTTCAATCTTCATTGCTCGGGATGTGTTAGTCATTTGAAGTTATTCTCGTGAGCTCATCAGCATCATTTTCTGCTCTTTATTTCTGGGAATATTAATAGATATATCCTAGTAGTACAGTTATACTCTTCAGAGGTTCTTGTAGGTGTATCAAATTAAAAAGTATATATTATGCAAAAAAAAACCTACCTTACCCCATTCACCACTAGTTGGAAGCAAAGGGCTGGTACTAGGCCTTTTTGTAGGGCTGCCATGCCGTCATGCTTGACAATAGTGTACATGGCGTGGGGGATATTCTTGTAGTGCACAGTATGTTGCCCTCTTGCTCGCAGCTCTCCTTGCAACTGCATTCGAGTCTTAACAACATCGAAAGGGTTGCTGAAGAAACCAGCTCCCACACCAGCTATGCCTCCCACAAGGAAATCCATTGTGCTATGAATTTAATTTTTTTTTAAAGTACCAATTTATTTAATAATTTTTTTTATATCAGTTCTTGTTTCATATATCCCTTTATATGGATATATCTCATAAAATATACAGGGCTTTTTCACATACGTAAAAAAAGGTTTTATGTATAAATAAATATACACATACAGTTCAAAAACAAAAATTGGTACAGGCGCTGCTTATTTCATATAAAAATGTCTTTTTGCAGACCGGCAAGAGGAGACTTGGAAAATTGAAGCACATTGAATGTTTATAACAAAATATGTGAAAATATAATGTATCAATAACAAAAAAATATTAAATAAAATTAATACTAATATTATAAATGAAACATATTAAGAGGAATGGATTTACAGTTCTTAAAGGTGTCAATATTTTTTTTTAATTTAGGAAGGGCTTTGAAGTGGAATCTGCTAGGGAACATTAGAGGAATGAGCAAAATGAATTGGATTTAATGGGAAAATATAAAGGATAGACATAGCATTTGTATGTTGTTTAAATTAGATTGCAATATGTTTGATATTCTTGTGAAATTGAAACAATTTTCTAAATTTATAGAAACTGAATCTGGGGATACAACAAATGAATAATTTCTAGCATTGCTCAAGTTTAATTTTAATGTTGTCTTTCTGTAATAATTCATTTTGAAAATCACAAATTATGAATGATTAAATTAAAATTTACTGGAATTCCATATTGTTTGACTGTTCACAAATTTATTGTTATAATTTAAAAATCATTTTTTTTAGATAGTCCCATTGTATAATGTAAGCTTTACTCATTTAAAGCTGTAAACTATTGGGTAAGTATGTCGGTGTTATTAATTATATTGTGCCAATAGCAGTGTTAAGATAAAAATGATTTTACTTTTACTTTAATGATTAATGGACGCAAAATCACAAGTTTATTTTTTTAATACATGGCCAATACTTTTTTTATATCCACGTAAAATTTTAATTTACAAATCTTCAATATATGGATAGCAGTGATTTTATTTATTTTCGGTTATGGCGTAATACCCATACGTTTTAGATCACTATACACGATAACGTAACACTAAACACAACGAAGTAATGACGTTAATATATACGAAATACGATATTTGTAGTGTCATAATTTTAAATTCACTTCTTTGCAGATGTATGAACTCAAAGAGAAATGGTTCTTACCTGCTACGAGCGAATGTTCAGAGCTCAGTCCTCTCATGTATGTTTTTGCGAATTTCGCACGTTTGCCACACATGTGCACAGCATAAGGTATCGGGAGCAACTCGCATGATAATACTATACCTATATTGATAATATCTTTCAGGAAAATTTATTTTGTAGGGATGCCATATTCACGTTTAATTTAATGATACCGTCCTCTGATGATCGATTTAAAGCTCCGATCTGTAAATCTGATTTATGATTTTTATTGTGAATTTAAAAAAATGGCTTCAATTTCTATTCTGAAGTTGACAAGTGTGTTAATTGTGGCCATAATTGCTTGAAATTTAAATAATAGATTAATAGAACCCCTCTGCCACTATGCCGTACTGAAAAAAGTTATTATAAGTTTCAACTTAACTATATTGTTATGTTTAAATCCCAGTAAACTAGTTTTAATTCTAAAATTTTGTCATTTTCAATTGGCCTGAAATAATTAAATTGATTTGATACAATGTTAAATTTATATCATACAATAATAATTATAGTATATTGAATAAAAATCGTACGTGGATGAACATGACATGTGAAATAGGTTAAAGTATCGATAATATTTCCATATCTTCTGTTGTTTTTTTTCATGGCAACTTGCTGTGGTAATATTGTGTTTATGTCAACAATATTCTTTCGTAATTAATGTGAACGTTTTGTCGTTGAATAGTCAAACAATAATCATTCACATATATCTGCATTGCAATATCTGACGACATATTGGCAATTAGCAGACTGTCCATTGCTATTGCAGAGTGACATTGAAGACAATATTTAATATACAAGTTATAGTTATTAATAGTTTATGATAAGAAAAAATTCAAGAAGATTAAATGGAATTAAATCACTGTTGTATATTATTTGATATAAATATGGACACATTCTATATTTTTACATAGTTATGAAAATATTGTAACTGAATATACCTAACAAAAGTATAAAGATTAGTGGCAAATTTTTTGCAATGCACCTAATTTACATGATTATGAAAATTGTTACGTGACTGATGCAGTCCTTGAACTATTCAGTTAGTATTAAAATTTAAAAATGCATATTATTTCAACGATACATTGTCAGTACCATATTATTTAAAAAAATATATGGCTGTTTGTATAAATTCCAAAAAAATAGAAAGCCATTGACATAATGTACTTCAAAATTATATGTAAATTAAGACAATTTTAAAATAACATTTAAAATTGTACAGTGTTATTTAACTATAATATATGTATAACTGAAAAAAAGTCGAAAAATGGCCGTATCCAACGCTATGTTTCTTTTCGAAGTAGTTGTAGAGAGTGTTAAAAGCATGGCCGAAAGTCGGCAACTAATTATAAGAAGCGATTTTGCCGACATTTTTTCACTTGAATTGAAAGATCCAAAGCAAATGCATATAGTTATGCCGGAACCCCAACCTTTACCTCCAGAGCCACCCGGTAAAAAGGGGAAAAAGAAACCGCCTAAGCCTAAAAAAGGTAAAAAAGTAAAAGTCGAAGAGCCTCCCCAAGAGCCTGCGATACAATCAGGACAATCAGTTTTATTCACAAGTAGCGCAGAATTTATAATACAAAGTATGAAGAAATTTCCATTAGAATTGTCGCTATGGAGTAAAGAAGATAATCTTATGTGTATAGGTTCGAATAGAATACCCTGGGATCCAATATTTTTAAAATATTTAGAAAAGATTTGTAACTGTGAAGTGCCTCCGCCAGTGACCTTAAAAGAGGAATATAATATTTTTGAAGAAGGCAAAGCAAAAATAATGGCACTATTAAGTATTCAAGTCAAGTTAACATATTTAACAGATAAAGTGACTACAGCCTTTCGTACTCTTTCTGAAGATCCCACAGTGAAAAAAGTTTTATACACTGGTATTAACTCCAAAACGACATCTTACATTTGTACTTTGAAAACCACTGATGAAGTCTTTGAGGAAAACTGCAATAAAATTGAAAACAATTTTGTAAAAGACAAACCGAAATCTAATAAAATTGTTTACGCTGATTACAAGAATTCTTCAAGTGCCAATCTTACTTTCTTTAACGAAGGAGACTATTGTTGTATGAGTCATGCTGACAAACCTCCGGAATCAATATATAAGGCACCTGAAACATGTCCGGATATTGACTTTATCGTGGATTATTTGAGAAAGATAATAGTTTCGTGTAACGATAATTTGAGGATGTTAACACCACAACCAACAATAAAGCCAAGAGTGAAAGCAACAGATATAGATAAATTATGTTATTGTAAAGAAAATAATTGGCCTGAAGGTAAATTAGCGCAAAGGTTCAAAAGTCAAGCTCAATCTGAACCATGTCCAATGTGCATAAATGCCGGCAAGGAGCTTAAAAGTTCAAGAGGAACCACATTTGATATAGCTAATATAAGAGGCCCCTGTGGTAGACTTGACTGTAAAATAGCAAGAGACTTAAGAGCCTATATGGAAAATCTCGTCGCGGAAGATGACAAAGAAATAGATATTAATGAAATTATCGGACCATGTGGAAGCAAAGAATGCTCTCTTGCGGAGAAAATTCAAGAATTCTTACGACATGAGGGAGTATTTAGTCAGGGCAGTACCTTTGAAGGTTTATCGACACAATGTGCTTGCGTAAAACAAATGCAAGATTCGCTGAAAAAAAAGGAATTTTGTGACTCTTCTTGCCCTCAAGAATGTGATAACACTGACAGTCAAGCAAGCAACTGTGAAGGTAATTGTCCTTTTGTTAAAAAAAGACAGGTGGAAAGGGTATACAACGTATACTATTTCACGGTAGAGCATAATACAGATCCATATAAATCCGGATCAACCTCTCCAAGTGACACTGATAAGTCGTCCAAGTTTAAATATTGTTCTACGGATTGCCCCACCACAAAAACTTCAGGAAAAACATCTTGTTCCAAAAGTGTTTGCTCTTCATTAACTGCTACAAAAGATATTGAAATAGAGTCTGATGTAGCGAAATGCCAGGATCTAGTTTGTACAAGTAAGACCTTGATACCACCTAGTCCAGCAGATAGTGAAATAGTTATGAACTTTGATGAAATTCATAATCCTTGTTGTGTCAAATCTTGCGAGATGGAACAAAAGGTAAAAGAATTCATAGTTGATGGATTTATGAGTAGAAAAAAAAAGTCAGAACAAATTGATCCATGTTACTGCGACTGTGTTTGTACATTTAAATTTACAAAAAATACAACTTATTGCGCAGTATGTGGTGGTTACGAATGTTTGGGAGATGATTTGAAGGATATGCCGGAATATGCTAAGCCACATCCGTGCCCGGTTTATCATAAATTGTATGACAAAAAGTATATTAAAGTAGAGAACCCATGGCCTGAAGAAACCGATTCAAAAAAACAGCCTGACACTATTAGTGTGAAAAGTTCAAGAGCAACTGGCGCAACCGGTTCAAAGCTGGGCGCAACTGTTGATAAAAGACTGATAGGTAATAGATCTACAAAAAGCTTTTCAGAGAAAAAGGATAAGAGTTCAGAAAAAGTGAAGAAGACTAAACAGGAAAAGAAGAAGGTTGGAAAATTTACTGCTAACATTGAAGATCAGCGTGTGTATTTTTTATTTTCTTCATATCTTTAATCATACTTAGTTTATGCTATTGATGTAAGCATTATTTGAATTGTTTAACATGTTCTAGCACCACCAGATGTTGAAAAACGCATGGAACTGAAATATCCATATCCATCCGTTCCGAAACATATGGGATGGAATTGGACTGCTGAAGACATACCCGGGATGAAGGTATTATATATAAAAACTACTCTGATTATTTTTATATGCGTTTTGTATCAATTGATGGTTACTGCAGGCTCCAATAATCTTGATAGATGAAGAAGGATGACATAAGAGTACAAGATATTGGGAAATGGGGGTATTTGGATTCAAATAGAATAGAAAACCGTCGGTTCGAATCGTTTTGTTCCGTTAAGAAGTAGAAAGTGAATAGCGCAATCGGCTTCAGACCGTTTTTGACTCTTGACTCGACTAGGACCGAGGTGTAGGTGGAATGAAGGGCTTGTCACCGAATTCAGTAATATATACTTTAGGGGCTTTATACGTATTTGCTATTTTCCGTCTTCTTTACCTAATTACTTCAATTACTAATTGTGCGGTGTTTGCTTTAAATATTTGGAATATATTTAAGATAAGATTAAAGGAAGTCATTCTCAAACGCGATTTAGAGATGAAACTTTGCATAATTGGTAACTAGGATAAGTTCTTTGTAGCAAATTTGTTACTGTATGGCCAATTTTATGTACGTGTAGAAAACATAAAGAAGCTTGTGTTATAGTATCGCGTAATTTAATCATTTATACTTCCACTGGGTACTTTATTATGGTGAGTTGGTGTTGGAATCCAAGCAACTCAGTGAGAAACGCCAACTCACAATGTTTCCCTGATATTTGTAGATTTTTATCTGTTGAAAATACAGTTTTCCAAATTCCGCGACATTTGTTAGTCCTGTATACAGGTTAAAAGCGATGTTGTGCTCTACTTCAGACTGATTGATCATGCCCAATTATGATTAGTAAAAAGATGTATTAATTTCAGCCACGACCAAAATGGAAACCTGGTGCAGCCAATAAAATTTTAGTAAGAAGATATAGAGCTGTAAGAGAAGGCGTCGATATAATAGCAAAGAAAAAGCGTGCCATGATGCAACGCAAAAAAAAGATAGAAATGAAGCCCACATTAGTAGTAAAAAAAATGGATGGTGAATACACTGTACAAATGGAAGTATTTAAGAAATATTCAAAAGAAAGGCTTATCTTCCAATACCCTTACGAAGAGAAGCCACCCTTAGTTTACACTATTGGGAAGACGGAAGAAGAAAAGACGAAAATAAGGAAACAACGCGAAAGAAGGGAGAGGAGGGAAACAAGACGAAAAAGTCGACTATTACAATCCACATTTCGGGATAGATGCCAAGAAATTTGTTTAAAAGCATACAATCAATCAATTGGTTTGCTGCCATTACCAAATCCAAATAACCCAGAATGTCCATGTCATAGCGAAGCGGTAAACAATATTAGTCCGGCAATAGATTCCTGTTCCTGTTCTGATGAAGGAAGTATATCAAGTAGTGATACAGATGGAGATGATTGGATTATAGAATTCACGCCGCCCGCTGCTCGTTGGGATATAAAGGCTAAACATCCACCTATTATAGCAGAGAATGAAAGTCAATATAATTATTTAGATTACAAAGTGAAATTAGTTGATAAACATGGTAACGCTGTGCCTCGATTTTTCAAAGGGCCTGATGGAAAAACAGAATGCAGTGATTTAGGTGGTTTTTGGGGTTCAGGCCACATTTGGTTAGAGATAAATAAAGATGGATATATTGGCCCCGATAATCGTTGGGTACCAATGAATTTTATAGGTCCAGACGGAATGTTTTATTCAGCTGAGGAAGGAGCCTTTACAGACAATAGTGGTCAAAATTTAAAAATTGGTATCGACGGCTACATTGATAAGGACGGTAAATGGGCTTGGTATTCAAAAAGAAGAATTAGAAGTCCGAAATCAAAATCTACCGCTACTGGGACAACGATTTATACTAAAAAGAGCACAAAACCTGAGGATCCGGGAAAAGATAAGCTACAAGTCCATAAAAAAGTTGAGAAGGCTCCTCCGACAAAAGCGGCTAAAAATACAAAGTCACGTGATGGATCAGCCAAAGGAGCTACTGATGTAAATAAAAAAATGAATAAGACCGTCTCATACTCATCTAAAAAAGCAAACAACGCAGTTGTAATGAGCCTATCGCCAAACTATGATAAGATTCAACCAACCCATTATAATAATCGTATGAAGTGTAACATCGACGGAAAGAAACTTGCAAAGTATCAAGAAATAATGCAAGGTCTACAAATGTACGATGACATATGCGAAATGAAGCCAACAACTATGACTAATAGGGCTTCTAACACTCCAAAAAAACACGTATCACCTTACATGATTCGTGATAATTATTATAAAAATTCACAGGTAAATAGTAACACTTATTCTCGATCTATGTCTCCATTAGTTAGGTAATTTTATATTTTCAATTAAATAAAAACAACCAATTGTATTTTAAAATCAATTCTCATATTATTAATGTGAATGTGAAATGTTTCAATTTTAAAGGTATTCGATGGTGAGATAGTTTAAATTCTGAGGAAGAACACTAGTATTTTTTTCTCAGAATGTATTGTTTATCTTGACAATATGTTTGCGTATCGTATAAGGTTTTCAAGGCGGAAGTGGGGAACAATTGATAAATAATGTACTATAATAAAAATGAAATGCTAGGGAAATTTTAACCCAAATCTTAATAGTGTAATTTTTTGTTGAATATCTTAAGTCAAGCGAGGAGGTCGCGTTATCGGTACAGATACGCATCACGCGCATAATAGGGATAAAATAGAAAATTTATATTATAATAGTATAGAGCTATAATAGTTTTTAGGTAGTATCATATATGTGTGATACTACTTAAAAACTACTAACTAAAACATTAAAATTAATCATTTAAACCTTTTTGGTACGAACATTATTAAAAAAAATGTGATGACAATTTTCAAATTGACGTTAAAAATAAAATTCGGGTCTAACTGTAAATTGCAAGTTAAGTTTTTTTCAATATTTCAATAGTTTATTAAATTTTAAATTTATATGAACGTTATAAATCTGTATGCATAAATTAGATCTGTGATAAAATATATCATAAATATGGCTCTTTCGGATTCAATGTTTCTATTTGAGATTGTCGTAGACGATATGGAGACTTTTATGCTTTGTAAAGAGTTCAGCATAAAAAGTCAATTCTCGGATGTCTTTACGTTGTATTTAAAAGAACCCAGAAATTTTCTTAAACAGCGCGAGAAACGTAAACGAGTAAAAAATACGGCAGATGTTCATAAACAATTTTCAAACATTGAACATCAGACTAGTCAAACTGTACTAGTAGCACATAGTATTGAATGGCTTACGACTCATATGAGAATACATCCTATAGAAGTATCGCTGTGGAGCAAGAAATACTCAAAGAAATTAGGCGTGACGCGAATTCCTTGGAGTAAAGCATTCATAGCTTATTTAAATAAAGTAAAAAAGTATGATAAATTACCATCCGTGATTGTTAAAGGTACCTATAATATTATGAACGAATTAATACCTAAGTGTATGGCTATTATAACGATAAGTATTAAAATCACTTATTTGAAACCTTCCGGAGCTCCACAAGATTTTTCAATTAAAGCAATAAACGTCAGTAATAAACAAAATGATATAAAATATAGATCAAAAATTGATTTGAGGCAACCACTGGCCTTGGATGCCTTCGATAATGATGACGCTTCTAACAGGTTATTAAATATATTTCAAAGTGGTTCAGTGAGAAATATTATAAATGGTGAAAACAGAAAATGTAGATTAATCAAACTTACATCGAGTGAAACTAAAATGAATAAAGATAACCCAATACCCGCCCAGAGATCTAAATCTTTGTCGTCATTACATCTTAATTTTAACAAATTAAATGCTCTGACTTACATATTTGGATGTCCTAAGGGTAATTTTGGAAATCGTGTATATTGTGTAGGTTATTTTACTATTGACAACGATGTCTCCGGACAACCAAATGCACCTGAAGAACCAGATAAAGAAGTTAAACAGCCAAAGGGCAGGTCTCATTTTAAATTATGTGACGTCGATTGCCCAGAAAAACAAAAGGAGACAGGATCTTGTTCTCAAAGTGTCTGTTCACTGGATGTGCCACAAGAAGCTAGCAATATTGTCAGCATAACAAAGTGTAAACAAATTGAATGCGATAACAGAATACATAGACAATCCGTGCCCGCACTTGATGACGCTATTTATTTAGATTTAAATAATGTCAAGAGAGAATGTTGTCATTACACCGCAAAGATTGAAGAAGTTGTAGGAGGTGTTTCAGGAATGATGAAGGTTGGTGAAGATCCGTGTTTTTGCACTTGCGAATGTAGATTCGGTTTTATAAAAAAGACAACATATTGCAATGTTTGTGATGGCTATGAAGTGGTTGGAGAAGATCTGATTCCTACCTCGGGAAATCAAATGCCATTCCCGTGCCCTATATTTCACAAACTTGTTGACAAAAGCAAGTTAAAGAACTGGAGTACATCTGGCAGTGAGAGTAAAAAGAAAGGCGATGAGCAAAGTTTAAGAAGTATGAAAGTAAATTCAGGACACAAAGCTGCAGCAACGACGAAGCGCCAGATGCTTTCAAAGAGCGTTGAATCCGAAAAAGACACAAAAAAGGGTACAAAGGAAAAGAAAAAAAGCGAGTTAGGCTGGCTCGCGGGCTGATGAATGAAGTGCT
>DVPR01000985.1:0-11910 GCA_018239345.1 Oxynetra stangelandi | reverse complement strand
TGGTTTTAATATTACTTTTGTTTTTTTTTTATGAATTTTTCAAATTCGCAAAACTCCGAGGCCCACCCGTTATATTGTATTTCAAATATCAGTTAAACTTAAAATTTAATTTGGAATACGTTAACTCTACAGTAGATCGCTCGACTTTTTGTTCCGCGCTAACGATTTAATGGCTTATCAGACTTTAAGGAAACTTGCCAGATTTCGTACAAGGGAAGTTGACTTTTTTAGTTTTTCTGGGACACAAAGAAACTCGGCAGTGAATACCAAATAAATCGATGTTTAATATTTTTGCCACATTTAATCTATACGTGTCATACATATAGCATTCCAGTGATTATAATATAGGTATAACTTTAAAACACATTACATTTGGTAAGCATTTTTTGCAATTTTTTTAAGCAGTATTTTAAAGTATGTGTGTAAACAAAAAACTAATAAAAAACAATTTACAAAATTTATTAGTAGCTAATTAAATACAATATTTTTACTTCAGAACAACGTTCAAATATACAATCAACGTTCAAATATATAATCAGGATGACAGGTGAGTGTTGTGGCAAAAATGACAAGTTTTCACACAACTTATACTTAGAAATGAAATTTATAGCAAAACACAAAATTTTGTGTCTTACAAATTTGAAAGAATTAAGTAGGAACTGAATGCAACATTGCCACCTTTTAAATAAATATTCAACTACAGTATGTAAGGGATCTGAAACAGATGTGATATATGAGATGTTACAAGACAGTGACCAGGAGTAATAATATTCGTATTGTTGGTTTAGATACATTTACAAACCATTCAAATTTTGATTGTAATTTAATATCGCAATTTATGACTTAGAAAGGTATGCCTTAATACTAATCTTATACTTCATATTGTACAGTAATAAATATATATATTAAATATTAAAAATAAAAGACTATAATAGGTCTTATACTGTTATAATTGAAATCCGACTAATTGGACGAAAATATATATTAGGGTGTTTGTCTTGAACAGTAAATTATAATTACGCGAATTCTGAATTGGGATGAAATTTGATTTCACTAACGACGTAAATTAATTATAAGCAATGTTGAATTAATGACAAGTCAAATACACACGGGGTAACGTTTATTTTTGCGAAAAGGGTTCGCTGGTAACAATAGCGGGTAATATATCACTGGCTATGATACGAAAAACTTGGGAAGCAACAATTCGTACTTGGATATTCAATTTTTAACCATCACATGTACTTTATTTGTGGCGTGTTAGATTGCATAAATGTACTTAAACATTGAAGCTGTTGGGGTCCTGGCGCATATTAATGAATGGTATTTTCATGATATCCTCACAGTCAAGGTAATGTTTTGTAGGAACGTGTAACAAACAATTTGATTATTTTAAGAAAAAAAACCCCAAATGAACGTAGGTGCCGGGGGAGGCCAACACTCTCGTATCTCGATCAAATAGGTCCGACACCGGCTGATGGGGGAGTCAAGAGCCTCCGAAATCGGCCTGTCTGCATGAAGCGAGTGATGAATGTGTTGTTATTCATGTCTTACCTTTGCAGTTTTATTTATGATAAATAGTCGTTATAAATACACGCATGTCAATGGAAGAATTAGAAAGTGAAACGCTATAAATACTGTTAGTGCGTTGTCCAATAACCACACATGGAACTTAAATGCGTTGTACAGACGTTGCGCGTGGTGCGGTCGTCCGCTTTAATCAACTGTGTGTAGATATAACTAGAATAAGTGATCAATTAAGCGTAACGCAGGACTAGGGGTCGTAAATAATCCACGTGTCACGGACCGGTGGAACAATTAACGGTTTTATACTTCATTGTATGTGCTGATCTAAAATGGGAGTAATACAATTTGTATTAACACATGTTAATGAGGTTATAACGTCCAAAAGATCATTAACATTCATCTTTTTATCGATCTGTTGTTAGATGCGGTCTACTGGGAATTTTAGAATGCAAGACTGACTAAGGATCATGAGTAATATAATTGAGAATCCTAAAATGTGTGTTTATCGTATGAATGCTTTCGATAAGAACATAATTTTGTTTAGTTATACGATCGTGTTACAATTCAAATTCTAGATTCCTTAACTGAATGGCTAAGATCTAATCCACTAGTTTGTCACTGTTGTTTAAGGTGGCGCATGGTGCGCCATCTTTTTGTAAATTTGTAAATGATATTATTGCAACGTCATAATCTCCGACTCGGCAACATTATTGAAGTCCAAAATTGTAACAGCTTGATGATAATATTGTTAATTAGTTTTACTATAATACCTATCCAAGTCATGCTTTGGTACCTAAGTATTGAACCCTATTTTGGTGTATTAAATGTTGTTCATGTCTATAATTGGTGTACACACCCGAACTTGTGATTTTTATAAATTGTGTATTGTGTATGTATAGTGTGTAACGCTGTTGGCATGTAAAAATAAATAAATAAATAAACGTGCTTCTAGAAGAAATACTGGTCATCTATCCTTCTATTTATATTCTATAAATAATGCATTATCATAGTTATGAAAAACTGCCAGATATTTATCGATAAAATAAATGCATTTTATAATAAAAGAGGCCCATTGTATTGTTTCTAGGCTACAATTTAAATATAATACTCTTTACCTCAAAAATTCACAGCACTTTTTAATACATATTTTAATATTATAAACATTTTAACGTATACAATACCCATAGATTGTTTCTTAAAAATGATAAAAGAGTAGCATTAAGTCCAAAGTATAAACTATATTCGTTTATTGCTTTAAACTCTTAGTGGTAATGAATGCGAGTTATTTAGTACCTTTGCCACCTATAAAAACTTTGCATGTAATAAACGGGACGAGAAAGTAATGTGTTAAGCTAATTATAAAGTTATCATCATAATAATGTTGTACCCTCCACTCACGTTAACAATGAAGATTTGTGAGCATCGCACACTTAAGAGCACTACCGCTAAATGATAAATAATGTTACAATTCAGAATACTAATATTTCATAATTTTTATATGGATTTTGTTCACATGGTGTTGAGCGATCGAGCATTTGTATTCATTTTCTTAAATCACTAAATAAATATCTTGAGATATCTCTACACAGGGCCATCCGACACCTAATTAGGCGCATTGGCTGTGCCAATATTATGTAACGAGATGTTTAATGAACTACATATATAGAACATACAAATATATGTTTATAAAAATATTTATTACACTTAGTAAACGAATATTTATAAAAATGTATCCTGGGCTGGAATCGAGTCCAGGACTCCGGCTCAGCAGCCAGATTCACTAACCACTGCGCTCACGGGTCTGTAAGCATGTCTCTCACAAATATCATCTATAAATAGTTATTTATCGGCTGAAATAATGTCTTTATACAGGATCATGGCAGAGCAAATATTATTTCCTTTTAGTTACACAAGTGATTATGCATAGAATAATAGACATTTCTACGTACATAAATACAATGCTCATCTTTTTTTATATAGTGCTATTTAGCTAAGTCGTACGTAAAAATATCCATTTCAACAACATGTATGTGATAATAATGTCGGCTAAAGTGATAAAATGTAATATCTAAGCACATTTGCGGCTGCTTCTTATTTAACTTTTCATGACTTTTGAACTCGAAAGAGTTTTCGAGCTCACGTTTCGAATTAGGCCTATATTTTCAACTACCATTTTACATATTTCCCACGGGATCTTAGTGGGATACCAGTGGGAGAAGTTCAACGTAGTTAAGTAAGAAATAAAATGATTCTACACCCATTTTTAAGTTTCTGCTCGGATTAGGGCGGATATGCGAATGGTAACTATTCAACGTTGGTAATATACGCTTTTAATAGCAAAAAAAAACACCGACGAATTTCTTGTATTTTTTATATTTAGTTTCGTTCCATTTATTTACATGATAATATTGTTCGACGGTAAAAGGTAAATTATCCGTATCCGTATATCCGTTATTTTATAAAAAAATATGATTTGTGGCTTAAACACAACGTTCTAAAATGTGTCTAATCAGATGAATATGCAAATATAAAAAAAAAATCTTAAAACCAACATTACATAGAATTTATTGTTTCACATACGGCCGTCTGATCCCAAAGCAGGCACTAAACTGTGCTTGTGGTATGGTAAACGGCTGCAAAACTACATATAAATATATACTTATGTAGATATTTTTTTATTTTACACCCATGCACAGAACAAATACTTGTGCTTATCACCCAAATATTTATCCCGGGTGGAGATTGAACCTACAAACTCCGGTGCAGCAGTCAGGTTTACTAACCACTGCACCAAAGGGCCAACCAAATAAGAAAAACAACAATGTAGAACTATAATTACCTTTGCGAATGGATTTACTGACGTGGGGTTTATTTTAGTTACCAAACGGGGTATGCTTGGGGTTAAATTATGTGGTTTACATGAAATTCAGTAAGGTTTCAGAACCTCTAAGGGAACGCAACGGTAACATCATTTCGCGATGCCCATTAGGCTGATCCCTAGGGCAAGTAACCCTTTGTTATCAGTGGACTTCTCATTTGCCCTATCAGTAGCCACAACCAGCAAACTCAAACTTTTTACCTTGTCATCAATTAGTAATAACATTTACTTTCTACAACATGACGCATCGGTAACAAGAAATAAGAGACATAACAATATCCTGTAAAACAAGATTAACAATATCTTCCAGGAAAAAAAGATAACAAACGTTGTTACTTATGAGCGTAACAACCCACTCGTCCCTCTTACGTCAGGCTCAAATACTTGCTAATGGCATCGGCTGTAGCGTTAGGATTACAGTATTCAGGATTTAGGATTACGGGCATTATGTAAATAGAAAAAAACAGAACAAATATGAATCTAATTAAACTAATTACAACACCACTAACGATATATATAATACAATGAACATGACATATACAATGAACATACTCGTAATGTGATATCACAATTCCGATACCTGTGGGTTAAATTAATACTTGGTTAAATTAGTTGTGCAATCACAGCCAATAATTTTGTTTATTTCGTTAAGAAACGGTACTTGACTTCACTTTTTCAGCTTGTTTCGCCTGTAGGAGACAATGGAACCTTTTTTACCGCTGTATCTAGATTAGACTGAATGACGGGATATTTTCACTATTACCATAACATGTTTGTGTAACTATTCAACTTCTCATTATTAATACCTTTTCAATGTCACTCTCATCCACATACCTTTCAGAATGAGGCTGAAAGATGGTCTAGCAATCTGGTCAAGCGCTGGACGGACACACCTTAGAAAATGTTACAGAAAAGTAAATGTCATTATGTACATATATTTCTATGTTAATTGCCATTTATCCTTTTTACAGTCACATTTTAGATCATAGGTAGGTAAGTAACTTTGTCTGAGTTTGTCCTTAACCTTACAATATTTCAATCGCTGGGCATGTCTTGATTGATTTTGAGAAGTTCCCTATTATATCTCCTAAGTTCCAGACCTTTGTAATTAAAATGGGTCCACTTCGTATATACTGACTATGACAGTAAATCATCATAATTCAAACATAGTTATGCGCGAAAGTTATATATGCATATACAGAGGAATCGAAAACCACATTGTTTTTGCATTGCGTGTAAAAAAAAATAACACTAAGTAAGTCGTACTAAAATGAAAAACCTAACGCCATTGGTCGTAAGGTCAGTAATTGATGGATCACGTGGGCCGTGTTCTCAAACCGAATCGGCTTTGTTCTAATGACACGTCGCGAGCTCAGTCTAAACAATATGTCTTCGAGAAAAAAGGCAATCGCTTACGTTCACCCAACGCGCTCCACTTGTGTCACGCCGCAATACAGGGCCCCGGTCCGCGTCATTCGTTATTCTTGATTAAGGTAAATCCTTTGTACAATGTGAATGTGTGTAGATACAGGATGTATTTTGTCTTATCTCGCGCCGGGCGACGCTTCGCTTTGGACCTTATGGGACTTTATTACGGTGTTCGTTAGCAATATCGTGATACGATAATAAGTGGCGATTGAATTTTTAATTTATCTATAACCAATTAATTATATGTAAGATAAATGAATATTTATTTATGTAAACTTTACTTATAAGTAAATTCTACATTTAAGGTACAAATGGCGAGCTTAATACAAAAAAGCATTCCCTAGCTAACCAAAGAAATATACATAATTGCAGTTAAGAAAATTTTATATATAAAATGTGTTATGACGCATAGAAATATAAATAAATGCATACATACATAAATAAATGAATACATACTCGTATATATTCAAAATATCAAATATTATTCGACACAAAAATATGTTAGATTTATTAATTCCGTTAAATGCGGGTAAGTAGATTTAAATATGAAACAAGTATAAACTTATGTTTTACTAAACATTATCTTATTTCTCCACAGAGTTGGAATTCAAGTGTCTATGGAAAGTTTTCGTTCACAAGCTGTAACACGACAGCGGCTTGTCCTCCGAGGCATATCTTACAACTTTGGTGTTCGTTGCTTATATTTAAAACTCAAGCGCCGGGAGTTTTTATTGAGTTTCAAATTGTTACGCAAGAGTTGCGCGGGTGCAGCACTTTTGATGCTGATTTTCATATTCATTTAAAAGGGGTGATAGTCACCGTAGACAACAAATCTATCGTCTAAATATCTAGATTTGTTTAAACCCTCATCACACATGTTCAAACACATTAGAGTTTCCAATACCAGTATTTTTACTACAAGTTTGGCCCTATCTATTGCAAAAACGAAGATACTAAGTACACATTTTTAGAAGCCGTTGTGATGTACTTTTATAAAATAAATAACTTATTTATTTATTTAGGAGTTTATTTATTTATTTATTTAGTATGATCCCTACACTGAATAAAAATAATGATTGTTTAAATATATATACGAGTATCTTCATGTCAAGATAAAGTCGGTTATCATATTTTCAGCGACTCTTATTTCTTTATCCTCTCGTGTAAATCCTACAGAATTCTTTATCTGTTTGTTTTATCACCTTATAGAAACCTTACCGTTATTTATTCAACGTTCTAAATCCGAAGACTTCTTTAAGAGGTCACTTAGAAGACAGAACTTGTTGCTTTGTTCTGTCTCTTATTATTGTATTTTTGAGCCCCGATTCTTTTTTGTCATTCTGAGTATAATCTTCTGACCTCACCTTTTATCTTTAATTAATATTTATTTCTATGTCTCTACATAAAAATGTTTGTTTTGATTTAATATGCAATATGGTGTATTTTATGAACGTTTTATTAGAACAAAAACGTGTTTTGTTGTAATAAGACTAGGTAAGAGTTTTAATATACAATTATAATATTATCTGTAACTGTCACATATTATGTAAGTACAGTGATCAATGTGTGTATTGTATAATTCCCTTTCGGCCAATATTTTTTGATTAATTTCAACAACTCTTCATTGATGTTTATAATTTTATTTTTACATATAAATGTTCCTTTTTCTTTCTATAATACGACTCAACTGTACCGGGAAATAAAATATATGCATTGTTATATGCTTACATTTTCACAACATGAACTTAACGATTTGCTCGACAGTTGTGTGCCATCGATCCTCTTGCAAACAAACTGTTTTATATCAAACGAATAGAAAATTCTCAGCTCTCGATAGAAACAATTCGGGCAAATAAAACGAAATGGATGGCGGCGGATGGCAGCGAGTCTCAAACGGAAGAGATGTAAGATACCCAGCTCCCCTGGTACACGAGTAGTCAATCAGTTTTATTCAAATGTTTAGATATTGTCTACAGAGACGCAGAGTAAATACAAAGCCGCATTGTTTTCCCTAATGCTCCCATATATCGCTGTCTGCTTTTAACTCGCACGCGAAATCCCTAAATGAAAAAGCATTTATTTCCCATTCTTTCTGTTGTACCTTTGTGTGGCTGTTTGCGCGCCAATGGAAAATAGTCAGCGTTTGGCCTACTTACACGAAATTCACGTATTAGTCGGGCACCACTACTCTCCGTCTATCAAGTATGTTTTGTTTATTTTGGTAACAAAACAAAGCGCCACATTCTGCGTTCAATTCATTCAACAAAGCAAAACATGTACATGCCAGTATACGTGTACACGCAGTTTTCGTATGAGGAAATACGGAATTCTACGACTATTTTACACGGTGACCTTTTTTATGTCTCATTGCTGGGCACAGTTCTCTCCTCGTAACTCGCGTAGGTATGGAGTTTAATTTACCGGACCGCTGTTTGGCTCGGTAAGGAAAATATACATATATGTAAGAAATCAATTTGTCTACTGGAATTTGCTGGTGACTACTTGTCCAAGAGTCAAGTTTTAAGGGCGATTTGCAATACCTTTTACATATATGGGGGCTTTATTTGGAAATACTAGACTAATAGTAACATCTTGGGACACCTCCGCAAACGACTACCTGATCCTAAAGGCTCTTAAGATGTTCGTGTGTTATAGTAAGTGGGCGGTTAATAAACTAGATATAAATGCATACATATACTCGTAAATACATACATATTAATACATACATATAAATACAAACAAATAACATACATATATAGCCTCCTAAGCTGCAAGCACGACCTAATACTTAGCCAACAGTTAACTACTTTCACGGCGTAAAATGCTTTTCTAAATATTTATATACATTATACATATTTAATTAATTACAAGTAACAGTCACGATTGATAAGTCGCCCATTCCATACCTCCATTAAGGCCGAATATCGTTTTGAAATTTAAATTTGGATGGTAGAGTCCATCAATATCATTATTTTACATTCCGCCCTTGTTCCGGATACAGATGAATATTTGTCATTTGTTCGCTTTAAGCTAGAAACGATTTATGCTTAAATGATTTTCCAACGGACAATACCGGTACGTTCATGTATAAATTTATCATCAGTAGTATATTTCAATTTAATTTATTGATTGTTTGAAATGTTTTCAGCAGTGTACATGTATGTATAAGTTATACTTACAACATATTTCCATAAGTATAAAGTTACACTTTACTATAATTTTGTTCAAACGTTTAAGAGTAGTTTCAACGCGTGTGTTTAATTATAATTAAGGTCTCTTTTACATTTCTATTTGTGTTATTAATGAATAGCTTATAGATTCCAGACACTAGCTCATTGTAGCCCAACTATGTCAGGTAGGGAACATAGCGGTTGATATTTGAATCGTCGGTTGTTAGTGGTATATAATTAAAATAATTGACCTCCTGTAGTATATGAGAAAACAATGTTGCAACGAGACACACTAAAAACAGACATCCTAAACCTTCGGTCATTGTTTCGTTCGACTGTACCGTTGGCGTTGGTGCAAAAGATAGTTAACGTAACGCCGAAACGGTAATCGTGGATTCGATCCAGGACATTAGTGACATGAACAGAAGTATTTGTTTAGTGTACGGGCGTAAAATTATCTATCTATATACTAGTACATATAAATGTTTGAGTAAATAATACTGAAATTTATCAGACGTTCGGTTACTATAAAACAGTAACTGCGTAATATGAACTTTAGAATCAGATGGTCATGTGTGCAGGTGTTCCAATATATATATATATTTTTATTTATCAATAATGACGTAAACAACGTCTTATTTCTTGCTCCGTATTCCTATTAGTGTCCACGTTATGTTACCTATTCAACTTTCCATGCACTCGACGAGTTGAAACTCAAGTCTCATTCTATAAAATATTACCGAGTGCCAAACACACATGCCAGTCATGTAAAATTCATTACGTACTTTTTTCCAGCGTTTTTATCGTGAAATGATTTCAGCGAGAATAATTTATTTATGACCACTTGATGGCTCGTGGAATCGTGATATATGAGAGGGTAATTTATCTTACGGCACGCTACTATTTTACCGCTCACTCCCTCCGCGGCGTGACGTGAACTGTCGGAGAAATATCAGTGTCAGGGTGTAATTGCAAATTATATGACTTGTAACGCCTTTTGCCAATGGAATGAAAATGGGAACCTGTTTTCAATAATGTTTATGAACGACAAGAAATATTGAAAGGCTGTCACAAATCACGAGGAAACAAATAGCTCATAAATCCTTCGCAGTAAACAGTGTAAATACACTGTTTACTGCGAAGTAGACTTTATTAAGATACTTTTGGCAAATTTAAATAATATTTTTTAATAAACAATTCTTATGTGCATCGTAGGTATTCATAAATTTTCTGTAAATCGTAAAAGAATCTGTTGTCTTAAATGACAAATGCGAATACTTTATTGATAAAATAACTTCTACCTAATTCCTCGCATACAACATTTTCAATTTGTGCAGCAGACATATTTTAGTTTCTGTAATTTTAGCAACATAACCAATGTCATAGAGCTGCTACATATGTCACAGTTATTAAAATGATGGCTTTCAAACATAGTTCCGCGCAAACGTTCTAAAATTTTGTCAATGATTTAAACAACTGGAACACTCTTATATCCGGCTTTACCCAAAACTTTTACAATGAGAAGTTCACCAATGTACATCCAATGTAAATATATAAATAACCAAATAAATCGCCCAAAATTACCTAATAGCGGGAACTACGTATAAGATCCCAAACCACACCACTAATTATTCGAATCCCTCTAAGTACAGACCAATTACTTGTCTACGGACAATTAATTATATTATAACATATTGGGTAACGAATAATATTTATAACTACCAACTTATATAATATTATAACAGAATACATTCTACGTAGTACATAAATATAATTTATAAGCATTTACTCGTATTATTGAAGTTTCAATTGATTTAGGTAAAACCACGATCATGAGATAGGATGTAACAGTACATACATGAGCACGAATAATATCTTTTTCAACCATACATACACTAGCAAGCGAAATCTTTGTTTTATTTTTTTTAATGATAGTGGAACGGTATCCTCAGCTCGAAATATTAGCAGACGCAGAAATTACACAAATGCTAGCGAATATGAATAGAGTTACTTTTACGATTCGGAAATAAAGTTTTCCTGGAACACTTCTTTCGAAAGTATAAGTGGTACTTAGATTATTATAAATTCTAAATTTTTATCAGCAATTCATATATTTGATTATTTTCATCTACCTTCTTAACCAAAAAGAAAGGGAGTGCGAGTACTCGTATGTGCTTTGAATTATGTGCTTTCGTAGAAACCGAAGTAATGAAGCTTCATTAGTAAATAAAACACTAAATTAAATCGACCATTTAATTTTACAACATGTATACGGATTGCTAGGGATAACACCGCTACATCTATTTGTGATGCTTTTATTATTAATACGATTTACTTTAAGTTTAGTTAGCACAGTGACTCCTCGATTTACTTTTAAGTTTAGTAGGCACAATGACACTTTTATACTAGAGACAACAACAGCTTTCATATTAACATTGACTACTATTACCTAAGTTTTCTAACAGTCCTCGTCCTGCAATCCTATTATCAATATGACAGTGTCAGTCATTAACAATTAGTATTAACTAAGAAATAATATGAGCCCTAGTCCATATTGCATTTAGCAATAATACAGAAAAAGTGCTTCATTACTAAAATGAACATAGAGGTACTGGTTCTGCCGCCCTATCCATCACTGCCGAAGGTTTCATCACTATCACTTTTTGATTTAGTCAGTGATGACGTCATTGTTGACAACCAACTGAAGCTGTAAGTAAATGTAACTTGTACATGATAGTGAACTTAAAAGACGTACTAGATATCCAAACTAGCAGAATAAAAAATAATGGGTTGGTAATAAAATTAGCCAAAATAGAAAATAGGGTGTCTACAAGATATGGATGGTATCCTGCTGTACGTCTAGACGTCCGATGGTAGAACGGAGCAGGTGGGACCAAATTGCTATCCATA
>DVPR01000984.1:0-11915 GCA_018239345.1 Oxynetra stangelandi | reverse complement strand
GAGATAGGAGAGCCTTGGCCTCCCTCGACACCTACGTTCATCAACACTCGCGTTGTATATCCTCTTCGTCATTCTTTTATCATCATTTTTAACTCTCGATGGAATAAACATGTGCAGGTGTTTCTGCTGTTACAATGGTGAACTCGTCACTGGAACAACAACAAATACCGAATAGGGTTGGCCCTTGGCGCGGTGATGTATAAATTTGCAATCTTCTTAAAAAAAGAAAACCTTTATTGCATACTACAGCATAATTATAAACGCGAATGCTTAATGCACTCTAGTTATTTACTTTTTAATACACTTCAGTTATTTATTTTTACAAGTTTGTGCGGCCTGAGTAATAACACCAACAACTGTTCTACTCGTATATCATTAAATAAAATTATGTATGTATAGTATATAACACAATTATTTCGTCTATCCTTGTGTAATGAACATTTTTATATTGTATCTTGTCCTGTTAGTTCAGTGGTGGTGAGTGCCGTCGACTCGGGGGTACTGGGTTTGACTGCCAACCACGTCAAATATTTTTGTAACGAGCACATGTTTTTCTTTCGAGTCTGTGTGTAAAATTATCAATAAAAGTGTGTATTTAGTGATTTATAAGGGCACCTACACATGTATTATAGTTTATCATATGTCTATATACCATCTGTCTGGACATATCATAATAATAATACATAGCCCATGTAAGGGTAGGGATATTTTATATATATATGTATGTTGTTTTTATTGCACCAATTTACGTATTAGTGGGTATCTTTAATGGATATGACTCGTGTCTTGGAATAAAATAACGATGACATACCTATACGTATGCTGAACCTTTCAGATTCAAGTTGTAATTAGTAGGTATTATAAACACAATTTTAGATTAATACATTCAAATTGATTAATGCAATTATTATTAAAATAATCCGTGGTTCGGTCTGAAAGATGCAGTGGGCCATCAGCCAATGTATTGTAAACTAAAGATTAACATCTCAGTACTCGGGGTCAGTAATGCGTTTATGATTAAAATTGAAAATCAGATACTAACTGCACTCATAGCTAATATATTAATAATAAATACTAAGCAATGAATAGTCCCATTCATCAATGATTCATATACCACGTTCTAAGCAACAAATTGGGGTGTGCCTAATAATATGCAACATTTATGAACGGTTGCTATTTCTTTCATTATTCATCTCAACAACTACGATCATACAATTGTTATTGCGTATAAACAATTGTTATCAGCAAGACAGGTTCCCAAACATCGGTTGCCCAACGCTCGATGTAATCACGAGTTTTACGATGCGGTTTATGGCGGTCCGCCGTGCAGCAGAAATGCATAGGAATCTACTTGTATTGATAGTGAAATTTACAAGAGTTTTCAAATAAAATATTGTTTAAAATAACACAGAGGAAAAAGTTTAATAATTGTCTATCAATCTGTATTTATATTTAATATGGAATCTTTTCTGTAAAACCCCAAAGAATAAATAAGATAGAACCTAATAATAAATATCTTCTGCCTTATTTCCTGTAAATGGCTAGTTGTCTAAAATTGAATTGTAATTGAAGAACAATATTAATTCTCGTGCAATATTGCTCATTTATTATAAAATATTTATAAGATGTTTACAATTGTAAATGATTAGTCAACAGGTGTATTAAAGCGAGAGTTACATTTAATTTGGAACGATACCTGACGTATGTGAACGCGAAGTATGTAAAATTTGCTAGCATACATGGCGATATATTATACATAGGTATATGTATAACTCTATATTTCAATGTGTTTACTGATACAGCGTCCATATCTGCTCTTTTTATCGTATGTCATTAAATTCAAACACGATTGTGTTCGGATTTATGCAATATCAGTGTATGTATTTTCATGTCGGTTCATATTGACATTTGCTTATAAATTCTCATGGCTAACAAACAGAAATTGTAATATGATTTGAAAGAAGAAAGAATTCGTATCTAGTTACTAACTTTAGTACAGTTATGCTGTTCATAATAATATCTCTATTTATATTTAAAGTATAGTAACTGCTTTTATAAGTACATATATATTTTGTATTTTAGACAGGAAGCAGTTTAGAAAACAAAAAAAAGCGCAATAAAGCAATTCTCAACTGTTTTATTCGGGACTTTTTAGCTTGTGTGTTTCCTTGTTTCTTAGATGGCGTCTTTATTAAATCTTTTACTTACTCCCATTCAAATGTCTTATTTCAGGTAAACCTGGGCTGATTGATGTCCAAAACACTTGCCTAGATCTAAGCTCTTTCTAAGCAATAAATTGGGGTGTGCTTAAAAATACCTCCTAGTTAAATTTACATTTTTTTCATATTGTGCATACAGCTTATAGAAATATAAATGATACATTCTAAAGAAAGCTACGCTGTAAGAATGTTTGTCGCGTTAGGTATATTCTGAGTTATCCTTTCCTTTTGCATCGGTCCAAAGTTCGATAATCGAGCCGACGTACGTTCGACACTAGCCACGTTTTATGGCCCTCATAAACGTCCCCGGGAACGATCTCATCCAAGTGTCGCGAAATTCGATGCCCATTGTGCCGTCCTACCTGATCGAGTCAAATGACCCTATTCCCTTCCTAAAGAACATAAAAGTAACGATCTTACGTAAAGTTAAAGTCAATTTGTTAACGTTTTCAGTCTCTCACCCCGCAGGCACGTATTCAAGTGAAAAGTTCGAAACCAATATTTGTTCAGAGCTCCTGTGACATTAACATTCGCCATCCATCGCACCGTGGCACTGTCCTCCATAAATAACCTGCACAATATTCAATAAGCCCGAGGTTTATTCCTCCAGGAATAGTAGTCGTAAAGTTCGCAGACATACATAAGGACGGATCCTCGAATCACAATAACGCTGGAACTCAGCAGAATCCATAATCTTATTTTTGTACCGCACCGCGAAGCGTGAATTTCGCAATTACGAGACCGCCGTTAAAGGCACGCAAATGTCATTTCAAAAGCTTCGCCATTAAAGACCAGTATCGCGTGTCAGGAGTCTCTCAAAATAAACACTTCTTGTCTGTACACGTGCGAATGTGGACTTTATCTCGAAGTCGGAGAGTTACCTAGCGGGAGCGGGCAGGTGGCGCGTGAAAGCGGACTCTTTGCAAAGGAAGGAGAGCAGATTATGCATCGCAGATGTCGCACGGCGTCATCCATTGTGTTCCCTCCTATAATTTTATCGAAGCTGATTTACGATCGATTGTTCGGCCGGTGGACAGTCAGCGAGGCGTCGTGTGTGTGTGTTTGTGCGTATGTATGTGTGTGTGTGTGCGTGCGCGCATGTGTGCGCCGTGCGTGCTTCCACGGCCGTCGTAACTTACCTGCAGATGGCGCTTGGATATGAGAAGCTCGCTCACCACACGACGCCCTCGTAAATTAAGAAACGTCGCCTCGTACCGTGTTCTTTTCAGCTTTATTTTATGCATCGCCCAGAAATTACGGGTCGTGCTTACCTTCACTTTGAAAATTCAACTTCCCCTTTGTTACGAGCCGCGTTGCAGCTAAAGCTCTCGATTGGCAGATGTTTATATTCACCCAGCCTCAGCTAATGTCGAGATAAAACACCGTTGATAAAACAAGCCGTATACTTTACACTGGGAAATTGTTTTCCGGCACAATTCAGATTGAGTTTCAATACTCGATAAGCACTTGTTGGTTAACGTTTATATCGATCAATAGGATGTTAAACATGAGAGCAGTTAGGAAAACCATGCATTTCTATAATAAAATTTTGAAGTTTTTCAAAACACTGTTATTAGTCATATGAAGTAATATTTGATTCAAAAGTGACTCATTGCAGTATTTACGTGATTATATTCAAGTATGTTTAGTATCAATTATCAGTCAACAATAAATCCGTAAATACATTTCGATAAACACTTAAACGTTTTTGACAGTAGTATTAGGTTGAAAATATATGTAAATTTATATATATATTTTATTTGGCATCAAATTATTCTCTTCCTGAGATTCAAACAACATCTTGACATTAATTAAGGCGTAAGACAACTATTAGTCTAAGCAAACTTTACGGGTTGGAATGTGGGCGAAGGCGAGTTATAATTAAAGGCGAGTCAAGGAAATGAGGTCGGCCACACGGGGTTTCAGCGGGGCCTTTCAATTATATAACCCAAAGGGGACGTTGAGAGAAGTGTTTTGTCTTATTTAGTTTAATGCGCAGTTCGTTACTGACATCATTAAGATATAACGTGGCTCACGGGCTATATCTAAAGCTTCAATGTCGAAACAACCTTAAGTCGCGGCATAGTTTTCAATATTAGACTTGGTATTAATTGTTAGACATGAAATGGTTCCTTTTTAATTACAGGTATGAATGAAACTCGTCACTGCGAATGGTTCATTAGACCGTTCCTGTTTCTCAGTAATCCTAATTTACTGCTGTTAATTAAAGCTACACGTTCATTATTATATTATCATAGATGTTGACACGTTTTCTTATCGATTTTCATCTCCATCTTGGGGTGTCATCTTCTACTGAAAAACGGCTTTAAATAACTTCCGGATACCGCGATGAACGCTTTATCTCGAATGGTGGAAATTCTATTTATCCTCTTTATCTTCCAGATTCGTATACACGCCTATAGGTATTTTTAAATTATACACTGTGTTGTTTCTAATGGGGGTCAGCAACAGTTTTAAAAGTTTCCCTAGGGCGTCTCAACAAATCCAACATTTTTTTTTCTAATTTTAGAGCACATATTACTTTTCCTTTCGTTATGTGGGATCGGTTATTGTCTTATGCATTGTCTTATTCATTTATGTCCACTATTGATAACTGCGACGGAAACGTAAATTCTTACCCGCCTCATCGGGCAATAAAATCGATAGCATAATTGTTGTCGCTATTTATCGGTGAAGAAAAATGTCTTATCTGTTCAGTAAACAGATTTTATAGCTGTGTGGGTAATAACAAGGTGACTTCAGCGATATATCCTTATCTGTGACTCACCCGTGTTTCACATCTGACCGCTGTAATATAGAACGCAAAGTAAACATGTTGCGTGATTCACAAGAATCTATAACATCTTTGATATATGTATAGATAATTAAAAAATCGTAGCCTTCCAATTCTCGTTGGTTTAACATTTCATTTAATAATTTATATATTATATTATATTAAAAAAAAATTAATAGGTATGGATATAATATAATGCACATATTCGTATAGGCGTCTCTAGTGCGACGTGGACAAGCAAACACAGCCTTCAAACAGAAACACAGATTGTTATAATAACATCTGCTTTACAGGAGAAATAAGTGTAGCGAGGGGACTTCCACGGGTGAATCTTATACAGGTTCTACCCCCTACCCGTTGACGTTACGGTATGGAGCACTTTTTGCCACTTTATGTAAAAATTTCTGGAGTTTATACTATTTCGTTGCTAAGACGCTAATGTAATTTGTTTCGAAACGACGAGTGAATTAACGTTACCGGTAAATAGGTTCTTATGGGAAGTACACTACAAAGTGGTAATCTATTTGTCAGTGTTGCGTCGTTGTAGTTCGAAACGCATGGTCAAAATACCAAAAAATCTGGTGTACAATAAAATTTCTTGCCATCAAACGAAAGTGTGCATTTCTATTAACAGTGAACAGTTATCAATCTATATAAAAATATTCAGTTATTTTATTCTAAATATTCACAGCGATTGAGACTAGAAATATAGTTCGGAATAAATAGCTACATAATATAGTTTGTTGGTCTGTTATCTGTAGAGAGTTAATTTGTAATGCCCAAAATTCGGGCTACGAATCATTTGACTTTAATAATACGATATTGACATAGAAGATACTTCCTTTTAACAGTATAACTATAAGTAGTTTCACGATAAAAAATAATCGTCACCCAACTTTCTTTTGTAGTAACAAAAGTAACGTTAGCAAAAAAGAGTTGAAAACAAGCCACGAAAAAGTTTTACGCTCACAAAGAGTTATAAAGTCCTATTTTATATCCCATGCCATTACTGTCATTTAAGCATTTAGGACTCGTTATAATACCGAGGTCAGTATTGCGTGAATGACTCAAATTAAAAGAGAAATTACTTGCCCCTAGTTCTGTACTACCATTGCGCATAAAAAGAACGCGCTGTAGGTAACAATGAGATATGATTGTAGATATTGTTCTGATTGCATTTAGTTATGAGCGTTGTAGTAAGTTAGGTACTTGTCATATTATCAGATACGTAGTACGCAGTGATTAATAATATCCAAACGCTGTTTTCTAAGCGATATTCAATACGCGAGACGATCGTATTAACTAACAATGCATTTTAGAAAATATTATGTAGCTATTTATTGAATGATTTAAAAATAAAAATCTTGGTCTTCTTTATTTAGAACAAATACTTTTATCCCAAATGTACAATAATGGCATAATTTCACAGTGGATATAATTACATATTTCTTTTTGAGCTTAAGTTGTTTCTTGATTTACCAGTGTATTACCCAAGGTTTGCAAGTATAGAGATGTTTGGCACTCCGTGCTCTTTACCTACCCCGCTAGGGATCTGGCCTGACGGTTATTTATATATATTATTATTTATATAAATTTATTTGACAATGAAACTTTGTAGGAGAACAGAAGCTGCTTAAGAGTAGTAGGTATCTTAAATAAGAATAATGAAGTCTTTGTTTTAATTTTGACATTTTATTACTAATCCTGTTTCACTATTTTATCTTTACTTATTTTTTATATAAAGAAAGTAGTTAACCAGTAGGAAGTAGTCCCGGGTGGTCGCTACAGCCCCGGAAAAATGTCTTGCACGCTGATTAAGGAGCACTGTAATATGGTAAATAAACCTTATGGGTGGCTATGCACAATAAAATGAGTCCTTGACATTAACAGGACCCCATAACCATCAACGTCCACTTCCACGACTAAGGTCAGAGCACCCGGTGCGAAGTGGGCAATTGGCAAGTATTAGCATTTGAGTGTATGTATCGGAAATATATTCTAAGTACTGAAGCTTAATGAGTGAATAATAAAAATGAATAAAGTAATCTATAAATCTATCGATTAATTTGTCCTTATAAGATATTTCTGTGTACTATCTTACAACCCGGCAGTAAGCAAGTGTTCTATCTTTGTTTTTATAGATCTAGAAAATATTTTAAAGAATGTTAAGTATTTATATCATTTACAGATTTGCGTGAAGATATTTAAATTACTAATCAGTCACCAAAGTTGCGTTTGTAGCAATAGGAAGCTTGCAAGGATAACGAAATCTCGTAGATGTGATGCGATGATGTTTGAAAACCATTTATAAAGATAAGTAATACCAAGGATGATGCATTCTTGGCTGAGAGATTGGGATTAGCATACTTTTACAAGCGTTAATTACTTCGAAAAACATGTTCAAAAGACGGCTTCAATTGTTATTATTAGACAACAATCGGCGAACCTTCTTACCGTTTTCAGGAAGATTCAAAACTGTTGACAAATGCGTTGATTGCTTAATCATTGGTATATTTACTAGAATCCTACATCTTAGTTCGTGAGATTTAGATTTCCCATTGGTTTCGAGAAGACATCCGTATTTAGTCGAAGAATGTTAACGTACTACGATCTACATCAAAGTTAGCAAATTTAGACTTATACAAGTTCCTGATTCAGGAATCAGCAAGTTAGCTGATTTAGTAGCAACTAAGATCTCTTTTTTAATTTCAGACAAAATACCTACATAATTTATAAAATTATTGACGCGAATTTCTGCATAAGAGAGTTTACGAGTGCCTAGTTTATATTTCAAATTCTTTATTGTCGAATCTACCAGACCTAAAAGTTATAATACACATGTATTTATAGCGTTAATTTATCTTTCGGGTATAATTTTGAACTATGTAAATACGAAGGGATTGCTGAAGTCGTAGCATGCTTTGGACGCTTTTCGCGAAAAACCTCACCAGTTCTAACGTAGGTATTTTGACAATATCTCTGAGGTTTCGTCGGCCATGCTATGAAAATGGAAAATATAGTTGACACACAAAGGACAGTTATTATACATTTATTTATTGGATAACCTGTTAGTTAGCTACAAAGGTGTTATGTCTAATGGTATTCTCTACCATTCAACCCTGAGTGATGGTGAGAATATCTGAATATTATTTAATAATAAGGCATTATTAAAATGTTACACCCACGTTATTATATTTCTTTTGAGTTCTTTCTCTATATCTCGATTGCCTGGGTATAATACAGATGAATCTTGTTTTGTTTATTGTGTATGGCATTTCAATGTACGTATTTTTATTATAAAAACAAAACTCGGAGTCCTTGACATTTATTAGATGCAATAGACCCTAACATCTGCTTCCTTAAGTAAGGTCGCGGGCTCCCGCAGTGACGCGATTGGCATTGCCTGCCGTGGACCAAGTATTACAATAATAATATTTTATCATTAAAATAATTGTTTATGTATATTTACATAAAAGATATATGACTTTCTCTTTTTGATCCTTGATAAAGTATAAACATTAACTAAGATTGCGGTTTAGCGATGCTCTTTTGTTAACTATAAGTGTCACGAAGTTTTTTTTTTTGTTTCAAACTTCATGAGTTCCAGTACCTACGTACCTGTACAGTATTCTTAAAATCTAATAGATCTATTAAAATAGATAGATTGATATATGTATTTAATTTAGTTTTAATAATTTTAATTGAATTCATTTACGTGCACAAAATATATGTTTTTTGTTATGTGAATAGAGTGGCTAACGGGCATGCAGCTGTTACGAGTGGCCGCTGCCGCCCGTAGACATCTGCAACCGACCTTGACCAGGACTATTTGTTCTATTCTTACCCGGTCAAAGATGTATTGCTACTCTTGAGGACTAAGATGGTCGCTTCTAATATACATGTGGGCCGGTAACCACACCCTCCACACCGAAACACAACTGCTTCACCGCAGAAATAGGTGCAGCCGTGGTACCTCCCCTGGCGAAGCGTACAAACGTTCTACAACCTCTCAAAATGTATGAAATGTAGACATAATATTAATCGAATTTGAATACGCAAGAAACAACATGACATTTCTTCGTTGTTATTAATGTTACAAACATTTTCATACAGTAGCGCTACGTCAGCAAAATTTACATTGATTTACGTTCGAAAGCTTATAATATTGTCCAGAATACATTGTAACCGAAAATGTCGCAAGTCGTATCAGCAATGTTTTATGCTAATTATTATAAATGAATGGTGGTAAGGGTTATTGTCCATTGCGCGCGATTCGATGCTATCTCGCTTCCGAGCGTCGCGCCGGCGTTATTATGATAATAGCTTTGAGACACGAACCTTATTACAAAAGGCACTTGTTTGTGATCAATCAGTTTTATTTCGTCATGTCCTACACGTTAATATTAAGAAATTGGAACGCTCGCTAACGAAGCACGAGTACGTGTATTGAAATTGTTGAACCTCATATTGTGACAAGCGATATTTTAACAGGATTGATTGATTGTAAAAGTAGTGTCGATATAAATTCTTAAACATATAATTTGTATATTACGGGATGATAATATGTACTGATAATAAATGTAACGAAATATAAACGTATTGAAAGGTAATTCTTTTTTCAAGCAAATGTGACTACATGGAGTAGCCGTTACTTACTTAATGTCAAAAGCAATGAAATTTTTTAATATCACCTAAAAAGTCATCACAAAATAATTATAGTTAGATTTCAAAAAAAAAATCAAGAAAGTGTTTTGTTTATTTTCCTTAACATATTTCCTCGTCGAAAGTCCTAAGTCGTTACTGGAAATTCCAAGATAAATCTGACGTTCATCTAAAGGAAACCGTTGGGCGGCGCGACGGCGATCAGTTAAATGGACAATAGGACTTGGTAATCTATCCGCTCCCATCCGTCACTGTGATTTCCGATATTGTCAATGAAAACACGGTGAAATACTACTCAATTTTAGTGTTTTTTTCCATAATAAATTTATCTATTCTAGTAAGGGTTTTAACACGAATTTACTATAAACTATGTTTGAATTACATAATTAAAATATATAATTGTTACTGTTATAAAGTAAAATATATATCCAAATGCAATGAATGTTCAAACATGACACAAATCGCAGAATCCTCTGATGGGAAAGATATATTGGAGATAATTTCTCCCCTTTACTAAGGACAATCTAGTGAGGCGAACTATAAATTTGGCTTTTGCTATCTGTTATAATGATGTACTCACTATGGTCAGTAGGAACTAACTAATCTAGGAACTAACTTATATCGCTGTAACGTCTGAAGGGCGAAATGTAAAAATGTCAAGTAAATATGTCAGAGTATTGATCCTTGGACAAGTAAGTACTAGGTGGTAAAGAACTTTAATAACCGTGACTTATACTTGCATTTATCAATGATAGCGCGACACTGCTCATTAGAGGAGAGCAACGTCCAGCGGTGGTCTCAGAAAGACTTACGATGACGATGTTTATGATTTTCATCAAAATTTCGGTCAACTGCAATAAATAGTCAAGCAAATTTAAACGGACTATACATCTTCTTGCGATAAATATTTTTCGTATAAAACTTCCTGATTTCTAATGAAAACGATTTAAAATAACATTAAAGAGGCAGCTGGAAGCGGCTTTCTTTAATGGAGAGGAAAATGTGTTCCCCTTATCTTCGTGTGTCGGCTCTCAGTGCTCCATTTTCCTCGTGTTATCGCACGTCCGATAGTTGAGACGCTTAGTGACATCTTTTCCTTGGAGAAAAATAAGAAATGTCGCCAAGGGAAGTTTCCTTCTTATAATATTTTCATCCTTGATCGGTAACTGGAGCTTGGTCATTTGTAAGGTCATCCATGAAATATTGGATTTCGTATCATGCCGAATTCATGGTTAAATACGTGTTTGTACAGTAAAGAAAAACTTACAAATGCTTAGGATTAAAAACATTCCATTGGCGAATTACTATTTGAAATGTATCAAGTTCTGTATCAAATTCTGAAATGTATTGATAAAATTACTTCCTAAAACTCTTTTATGTACCATTAAGTTTCCTTTCATATCCTTTCAATATTATACGAGACACTAACAGCGTGTGGAGAATTGAGTCAAATATTTACATCCTTTCTTATTTAGTTGTACCTATTGAATTCCATTACAATTAGTAAAATATATACTAGAGATAGATTGATCATAAGTGTTTATAATAATCGTGATAATATTGTAAACAAATCGTAAAACTCATTGATAATTAATTTAAACAATCGGCTATAGTATACTCAAATGTACTTCAGTGCTTGACATTAGAACAAGCGATGGTTATTTATACAAAGCATACTTTTTAATTACTGTATTCATATAAAAATTATATTCACCGGTAGCCATAATAAGCTCTCAGTTTGACACATTGAGACAAAACAATCAATTGTTTATATACGTGGCACGAACCATTGTTTTTGGAAGAGTATTTGGTGGTGTTATAAATAATTTATTACCGAAGGATGAAATTACACAATTGTTATTATATAAGATTATTTGGAGTAGCTACGTCACCTGAATGCTTCAACTACGTCATAATGTTAGCTTATACTAATACAATGATGCCTACTAGTAATGACGATCGAAGTTATAGAAACATGCATGTATACGTATAAATTAATCATATTATATTCAGTTACTATTGCCTTATTTCGAGCATTAAAAACAATTGTGAGGCGTTCATAGCCCAGTGGTCTGGAATTCGGCCTCTCATACTAGAGGTCTGGAGTTCGAATTCCGACACACATCTTCAAGTTACAACCTTAAACGCTACAAGGTTGTGAGCGTTTTAAAGGTTTAATATCTTTTGTTGTATTAGTAAAGTGGAATATAGCGAGTAAAATGACTCTTAGGGTTTTCCAT
>DVPR01000983.1:0-11918 GCA_018239345.1 Oxynetra stangelandi | reverse complement strand
TATAATGTATCAAATATTTTAGCTAAAGTCTGCGCTTTTTATTAATATTATCACGAGTTCGATATAATTCGTAATTTCAAGTGAGATGAAAGTGACTTAGTGCGTTTTTTAAATAATATTTTTTAAGTATTTATCTGCGAGTAGTTGTTATAGATTGTATAAAATTAGGTCATATTTAATAATAAACTGAGAAGATCATTTACGTTAAGGAATTACAATATTTTATATCACTGTCTGTATGGTAATATATAATCGTATACAGAGTCATCTGTTGTAAAACTATGCAATTAAAATAAGAATAGGTCATCACAATGTGATTTTGGACATCCTCTTTTATGTACAGGTTAATTAATTTGTTAGTTTGAGTCATACATACTCAAATTTTAATGTAATTGATATTTTTTATTCTGTTACTATCTCAAAATATTTTTTTCCAAACTTCCAAGAAAATTCTTTATTTTTTATTTATTTATTTATTGGCTCATTACCAAAATTACATGTAGCACAAGTTGATAATAATCTAAGCCTTAAAGATTAATAGCAATTTTAATTACAAATGAGCACAGAAAACTCCAAAGTGAGGTGCATAAACATAAGAATGTATATAATATGAAGAATATATATGTAAAAAGTACGTATGTATATTATAATTAAAACTTATATTTATATAGTTATATATTATGCCATGACAGAAAGCCTAGAGGAACTATGCAGAAATAGGTTTCAGAACCCCGCATATTTTTGTTTTGAACACAGGGGTATCGTAAAAAGTGGTTTTAAATATGTAGCTTCTCGTGTAAAACATAAGTAAGTTTATTGCATAAGTTAAATTTGGAGATCGCTTAGTGACTTCGACGAGTTTGACCGTCGAAATTAATCGATACGATATATTCTCATTCACAACGTGATTGCTATATTATACTTGGACATTAAAATCGTCATCCATTTAACTACAAAAAGCTCATTTCTACAGTTTTTGATGGCCGCACTGGGGCAGCGTGGTGAAGTAAGCTCCATGCTGTTGTAGTTGCGAACGAAACATGTGCCCAACGGTGTTAGATATAAATAATATTGCAGCCAGTTTAAGAGGTATTAATTATAAAAATACCAAAGACTAAGATGTTATAACTAAACAATATAAGATTAATACCTATAATTATTTTATATTTTGCAAAATGTCGTAAAAATTTCTTGAAGTATCTAAATATTGATTGACACGAATTTCATACCTTTTTATTCTCATATCTGATTAGCGTGACATTGTCGATAAATAATTTAAGTAAATACCTACTACATAATAATAAAAGCCCCATATTTTAACTCTAAATATTTACATACAAAAATTGATTTGAAAAAACGAATGCAATGTACCTAATCCTTTACATCATTTAATAAGAGCAATAATTAAACATGCTGTCCGTATTTAGAGGTCAATATTTCGCACAGTCATCTAGTACCTACCTATACAATCACAAATAATATAAATATTTCATAGAACTGATGTCAAATGCGCTGCGGTAAAGCATCATCTCAGTATGACTGCACGACATTGACCAAACCAGAACGCCAGCATTGTTCTTCATGTTTGAATAAGTGTATAAATCGTGCTTCCCATATTGAAATTCGCTGATGAGGTTCTAACATATTCATATGTACCAAAAGAACTTTGAACATTTTTGTATGTAAATGCTTGTATAACTTAGGCATTTAATAGTTAAGGTAATTGTTAAATCATAAATGCTTTAGAACATTGATAAATTAAGATAGTAAAACATTAATTTGGTTGGAAAGCGCCAAGTTCCGGAAAGATTTTTTGAACATACATGTATATTATTCATAAAATCCACAAGTAATGTAATATTAAAAAATTGTTTACTTCATAGCAGTATCATATTGTTCTCATTATTTACTTTAACATCATAAGACCTTCCATCTAAGTTATGTCGTAAGAGAATTAATAGGATATGCTTAAGATAAATCATAATTTAACTTGATCTGTATCTAATATCTACATATGTATGTATGTATAATATAATTGTATAATATGTATTTAAAAATTGAAAGATGTTTAAAGGGATATGTACTATTATTTTTGTACACCGTGATTGTTAAAAATTCAGTAATATTCAGAGAGATTATATAAATGTATCAAGTATCGATTGTTTTCTTAGCATTTCCTTCAGCGCTTTGCTTGTAAAATGTACAAGTTAAACTGCCCATTCAGATGCAATCGTTAGAGACTATTAGTTATATTGAGTCGGAAATTTTCACTTGTAAACCTTTCAAAGGAAAAGTTTAAATAATATATTTTAATAATATACTAAGATGTACCTACCGCTTATTCTATCACCATTAAACATGTACTCAAGGACTCTTTTAGTTGAGGTAAAACATGTGTTTTTTATTGCAATTTAAAAAAATAACATTCTCCATAAATAGGCCTTAGCATTATAAACCTTTTCAACATTGAGAATCTTGAGAACGATTTTTTTGTCAAGACGAATAAAGAACTATTCAATTTCACAAATATCTAATAAGCGTAATGTCAACATTGTTAAAATACAAAACAGGTAAAAAAAGCCATCTTCCTTTAAATATTTATACTGTCCTGTGAGTATACTTTTAGTATCAACGACCTTATGTTATGGTGCCCATAAAACCCTAATGGCTAGATACTGTTATGGGGTTACGCAGAGGTTATGGGAAAGTTTTGTAGATAGTCGGTGTGTATTGGTGAATTCCGGCGATTAGGATAGGATCTGAATAGGAGTAATTTAGATAAAACTAGCAATCGAGGAAGACCTTCAAGGAGATCGGATACTAAGAAATTAATTGTGCACACATATATTTACACACGTTAACATATTTATTTATAAATTTTGTAGTGAAAAACATCTAAAAACAAATGAGCGATTTCGAGTTTCTATTTGAAAATATCGTAATGGTTAATGCAATTATTTTAGGAATTTGTCGGCTAGTAGTAGTTCCTTTTACTACTTTTATCAGTCAGATTAAAGATAAAATGGTAATAAACAAATATAGAATAGATTTATGCAGGTACAGTTGAAATATATTAACTTAAACGTTATTTATTACATATACATACATACGAGTAAGTAAACTGAATCACGTTCCAAAAACATATATGCTGTCTATACAAAAAGCAACTGGCTTTCAGGCTTGTCGCTGCACCGAATACATACATGTAATAGTAATTTATTTAATTCGATTTCTAACACAAATATCTAAAGTACTAAGGAATTTCGACGTCTAGTTATTACAGTAACAGCTGACGAAAATGTATTGCTTTAGAATATGAAAAAACAATACAAAAAAAACTAACAAAATGGCTGCAATTTTATCGTCTTCTTGTATTTTATGTAAAAATGTTTGTGATTTTTTTCTAAACATCTATCTTTACATATAATGAAACATTGTCTAAAAGTTTTATTGAATAATGAAATCTAGAGCGTAGCGATTACACATTATTTTGAAGTTAGCATTATTTCTTCTCTAAGTGCTAAGACTGAGGAGCAATACTGATGTCTCTATTTCATGTTTGACATTTCACTACCGTTTCAAATCTGAGAATTATATGAAAAAATAAATAAAATAAATAACCGTCACGCCAGGTCCCTAGTGGGGTAGGCAGAGAGCACGGAGCGCCAAACATCTCTGTCCTTGCAAACCTGAAGTGCTTCGTCTACATTCATTCCTCTACAATTATATTAATATTTAATGCTGATCGTCCTTAGCCAGAAAAAGCTACAAAGGTTTTATTTTGGCCAATTGTATCGTTGGTTGGTGCCATGCACTAGTGTCATATTCGTAATAAATCATCGAAAAGCCTCTAGAAAATATGCTACTACTAATTTCGTTTCATACATAAAATTAAATAGATCGTTACTTGATATCAACTAAGACATACTATGTATTGTCTTTTATTGCATAGAATTTGTTTATTTTGCCGCCTGTAATACACACTTTAGGTAACGATTCGTGTTAAGGAAAGTGAAACTCAGATTGACCGCGTCAGATATTTCTTTTAAGACTTTATGACTTTCCTCAATTTAATAAAATTTAAGATCTCTGTTGGTGATGAGGAACCATTATACTTTTAGATCCTCTCTTTCTCCACTTTCTTTGTTTATCGTGTTTATTGCTCGTGATTTATAAATAATGTATACGGACTTGTGAAAGACCACTTATCATGTCTCGTATTTTCTAAGATATTTTCGACGAAATTCGTTCTCTTCATGTTTGATTACCAACGGTTTATCTCGAAAGTTTAATATGAGGCGATAGCTAAAAATTGGGACCAACTTTATCACTTGTACGTAAAGTTAGGAGTAATAGATTTGAGATTCTAAGTTTATATAAATAAAAACATTTTTATCAATTACAATACATTTTATGTATATTTACTTTACACTCGTATATATCCGCTTTGGAATATCAAATGAAAGTTTTCTTATTACAATAAATCTGTCCAATCTTAAGCGATACTGCTATCTTACCTACCTAACATCCCCCAGTACATATCTCCGTTTCTTATCCTGTTGTAATTTCGTGGGATTTTTTTCATTCGTCCCCTATTTTTCGGGATCAAAGGGCGGACACGGGCTCGCGTCCGTGGTAACGGTCACGTATCCCGTAAACATTAATTTGAACGAATTCAACCCCAAACTAGAGACGATCAAATTGAATTTTATTTGTTTTCGGTCGGTAGGTAAAAGTAATATGCAATTGTCAAGTAATATCCACTAACGAAATGAGTTTCAACTTTTCGCCAGTAGTAAAATTATAAGAATAACTGCTCATAGAACTCATATAGCGTCAATTGAACATTTTTAACGTTGCTGTTTAGTAGCAGATAGATGCAATATGGTCCTTTTGATATCTGGATACGATGAACTACTACTTAGTAGAAGATAAAACAACATTTTTTTTAGCTATGCAGCGCGTCCTAAATTTATCATAACCATGGCTTCCGCATAAAAATAACGTTGGATATGCCATAATTAGGTTAATTCTAACTTGACTATGATTAACAAATTTCACCCCAGTCATTTCCCGAATGCAAAAAGGTCCATGTCACTATTGTATATTGTAAATTGTTACGTGAAATGACGCGACCAAAAGTTGTAACGTTAATAATGTTACCATAACGTTTTAATTAACATTATATTATGCTGAGAGTACTCCGCTATTCCAAAGACTTTTGGAGATAAGTTAATTAAAATAAAATAAAAATCATGAATGCAATTTACGGACCGACTTGTATACATATTGCACCTCATTCTGGAGAACTTAGCTTATATGTGTACGAGTATTTCCATGGTTCGAGAACTTGACGATATCAATAAGTTCGATTTTTTAAAGATACCACGGGACGACTACGATCTAATGAAATAGGCGCTGAGAGTCTTGAACTTATGTGGCGCCCTGAAGAAATATTGTGAAGAAGTAAGAGATACGTAAATCAATCTATGGATAGTCAGAATGTTTATCGTTGGCAATATTTGTACATCTTCTAAGTTCTAAATTATTTCAAGGTTCTAAGTGCGGGAAACGAGTAACCATATTTAGCCGCGCTAAAATTTTTTATTTCGACGATACCGTTTCAGTACACAATTTAGGGGATATCGCCTTGTATTTACAAGGGTTTGGGATTCGTTGCTTCGTCTGGTCAGCTCTAAGTCTGAAACTCAATTCAGTAGAGGGCATCTAAATTGTCACAGGAACGGCCAGCAGGCAGGCAGGCTATGATTAAGATCAAAGCAGTCTGCTCCTGCATATGTAAGGGCACTAGAGATTTTTATTGTCAGAGAGTAGAAAACAAACCACAAGAAACCATTAAAGACAACCTCTTAAGCATATTTATATAAAGACCCACTGTGATTTCAGCAAGTGGGGTCATGTCTACTATCAAAATTTCGCTTTTTGGTTTTTACTCTTTCAATAATACCGATATTTTAATTGTTTATTTCTTTACATACACTCAATCAACAGAGTATTTGGAATTTGGCATCGCCTTTCACTAATTCAAATATATTTTAATGTCGAAATGAGACATAACTATTATCTGATAATGAATTTCCAAAATTCACAAAAAAATATACGTACTTATTTACTATACAACTTATCTTTTTGGTATCCGGGTATTGTAAAATAACGAGTTTTCATGTGAATACAAAGTAACTTTTTTATTGGGTAAAATCAATAGAAAAATTATAAAACAAATAAAATCCATACAAACTCACCGAGATATACATTTCAGCCATTGTACCTACAATTTAAACTAAGTACAATAGTTATGAGATAAAGGTAATATTAATATTAATTATAAAATAAAAACTCATAGCTTAGTATGAAGTCCATAAAATATGAATTTTATACAATTTGAAATGCCATTTTGAAATTAAATGCAAACATCATATTACTCAGCTAGTTTATAGACTACGTTATAACGAGCACGTCAGTGCTAACGTAGTGTGAGTACGAATTTAAGGGTATCCGAACTACAGTTTTGCCATGCAAAGCCTGTCTGCACTGGTACAAATTAATGAAGGGCTCTTGTTCCAAAATTTATGGTCCAAAGTTATCGGGTCGTTTAACGCGAAATAAGACTGCGACCACATCAATTATGCAGCGTGACGTAATAATAACAAGGAGACGATTATAATTGTTTTATGGTAAAGGCGTGGCAAAGGCGCACTTAATTCTATAAATTTTAAAATTGGGTTTCATTTTATATCATCGTGAAGTAATTTTTCCATTTGATTTCAAATCGTCTGTCGCTGCGTATCTTATAAGTAAATACCGTTAGAGCAGACATTATAATATTGTGGATTACAACATTTAAAAGCCTTGTTTGACAGCATATTTAGCAGATTCATGTGTTAGCATTAGCATTGTGAAATAGAAATAGTAATAATGATAATAATGAATTAATTAAGAATAGTGACCTGGACGCTAAAACAGAAAATATTAAAAGCTTGACACCCAACATTAAGATCACTTCGAAGACCTTTCAAAAACGGGCAAAAACTGAAAGAGCAATTATAAAAGAAGTAAATATACTTTACGTATATACGAGTGAAGTCGTATAATTTAATATTTTCGAAGAAATATTTAATATCGGGCTATTTGTTTAGGACAGTCAATATATATAAAAAACTCGAAACACATTCGATCAAGTTCAGAATAGTTATTGATGAAACATTGGGAATATGTTCTCAACAGTTCGGAGAATGTAT
Source organism: Oxynetra stangelandi (assembly GCA_018239345.1). Taxonomy (NCBI): domain Eukaryota; kingdom Metazoa; phylum Arthropoda; class Insecta; order Lepidoptera; family Hesperiidae; genus Oxynetra; species Oxynetra stangelandi. Next base: position 4,659 of record DVPR01000983.1, on the reverse strand, counting down.
TTTGAAAAATAGAATATAGTTAGTGGCCGAAATTCAAGATCACTGCGACTTAATTTATCATGTAAGTATACTGTTTAATGGGTAACACGAAATCTAATTTTAATCATTTTAAATCATTTTATTTCATTAATTTCATTTATATACATTTTTGTAATCTTAATTTTAAATGTAATTGTAATATTATAAGTTAATTATAATATCAATTGTAATTTAATTTTTGTAAAGCATACGGTTCTTTTTTTGGTGTTTGTTTTTGAATGTTATTTGTGTCTATAATTGAAGTAGCACGTAGCTTGTAACTTGTATTCTGTATTCTTTGTTTTCGTTAGTGTTTACTTTGTTGGCGAAATGAATAAATAAATCACAAAATAAGCACTTACCACCTGGACTTAGAAAGCTTCACTCAGTATATTAAAAATATTAAACATAATGTCGCCGTATATCATAAATAGTAATCGAAAAATAACAAAATTTCTCATTAATAGTTCAGTTATCGAATTGTTATTTTTTATTTCTAGTATTTTTTTATACTCAGTGGTTATTCATGCTTGTTTGCTCGAATAAATAAGTATTTAAAGTTAAAAAAGTATTTAAAGTCAGGGTGACGCATTAATTTACTCTAATTTTGGCACTGAAAGTTAAATAAACAAAACATATATACGTGACATTTCCATTTAAATCGTGAAATTTGACAAGAGTCAAGCCTTTGAAAAATCTCCTAAAGAACGGGTCAAGACACAAAGCGAAATACCGCATGAATAATACATGGCCTTCCTTAAGAAAATTACGTTTATTCAAACGTAAATTATTCCGGAGCATTCAAAGGAATTACATCTTTGATCGTTGAAATAATTAAGCTTCGTGTCGTGGTATCGTCAATGAGTCGCATGGATTGATAAAGTTTTTATAAAGATACGAAAATAACATCAGATGATAATATAGAAATAACTTCCATCCTAACTAATTAATGCGAATTTTTTCCCGATACATACAACCAGGAATAATTCAAGTCAAGAGTGAATAGGCATTTTCTAGGCAAGCGTGCTTCATCCTACGCTGCATCCCACTTTCCATCGGGTGCGATAGCAGTCAAACGCAAGCCTATAGCTAAATAAAAAAAATAATAATAATTGTCCTCTTGTTCTCTTTGTCTTCTGAAAAGTTCACTGCGGTAAGGTAGCCTAGAAGATATCGTTCTGTTAGCGATAAGAGGGCCTACAGTCATTACCATGTTTTTATGCTTTTATTCTGTGTGTTCTCTTATACCTATAAGGTTTTTGTATTGTATTTCATTGTATTGTATTTTCAAGTAAAATGCTCTCAATTTAGTAATGATATCACCTTTTTTTAAATTCTATCCAATTACAATCCGAACAGACGAGCGCAAGTACTTTTGGCACTCGAAGTAATAATATATAATGTGCTCGAGTTATAGCCATTTCCTATAAAATTTTTGCTTTTTAAAGAAATACTGAAAGATAGATACAACACAAATTTTGCTTCGGATGATTCATCTTACCTCTTGACCAATTTGCTAATTGGGTTTCTAAATTATTTTCAAGATCCTCGTTAATTTTGCATCTTTTTCATTATTATTATTGTCTTTTTTGCACGATCTTCCTTAATTTCGAGGATTCAATAGTTGATTTGTTCTAGCGAATGTTTTGTATAAAATAAAGAATTTTCTTAGTATATAGCGAACTTTCGAAACTAGATGTAGATCTGGAATCTAATAATATAATTTAAGGTCAATCAGATATACTATACTCATATATTAGTACTTACACGATCCCGTCTTGTGGGAATTCCAAATCTAGAGAGGCGCTGCGCAGAATATGTAGCTACTACGGATTTTAAAGCAAAATCATGTTTAATATCAGGCAATACAGTAATGTAATATCCTTACATGAAAATATCCCAAAATTGTATTCGACGGGATCGGCATTACAGAATGTTTCCCGAATTTAATATATCTCGAATGTACAGAGGTGTATAGAAAATATCTATTATGAAATAAAGTTTCCGAAGAGATTAATATGGAGTTATCCGATAAATAAAATGGGTTTTTATATTGAGTTTCATTGAGAATTACAATATATTGACAAGTAAGTACAAGTATTATCACGGTAGAAGCGTTTGTATCGGCAAACCCTAAAATAATTCTAGCATGACTACATACTTATGGTATGACTTGCAAACAAAGCCAAGGGTGGTAGGACTGGATCGGATAGCCACCGGGGATGTTCATTCGCATGCATTGCCTCAATGCAATGGATGCGACACTTAAAGAGCAACTAAGACTTATTGAAGGGTCCGGCGGCCATTTGTACATTTCTACCAAACCAATTATTCTAACGCCGTATTGAAATAAAATAATCACCAAATTTTCAAAATGGCAATTTAAAGACCAAACATGGTTTTTAGTAGTTACAATTTATTCTTCTATTTAGATAAAAATAATCTTTAACATATTTTTAACTGAAGCATCAAAGTTGTTATTACAAATTATTCACTTAAAATAAAGTAACACAAGATTTAATGGAACAAGAGAATTTCTTAACGGTATAGAATTATGTCTACGGCCACATAAATTTTGTCTTATTATAATATACACGCTTACGGTCTCTTAGAATTTAGTAAATTTATTTATTACTTTATTTCACGTTGTCTCCTTTAGGTATCTGAACATAGATTTTTTTTCACGTTTCATGAATATTTTGTATTAATAACATGTATAAATATCGAATAATCACTTATGATAATACAATCTTTTGGAATCATTAAATTATAAATATATTTTAATTAAAGAATATATTATTTGTACACCCGCAAAGGACAAAAGTATAGCGAACTAATATGTTTTGTAAAACCTCTTATTTACCTAAATTCGTAAAAATAAACAATTTTGATTTTGATCTTCTCGATAAGGCAACGCATTTGTAACAATAAAAGTGAATAGAAAAGTAATGTCATTTTACATTATATTTAAATGTCTGTTGGCCGCAGTGTCTGTTACACAGCAGGCAGTTTGTGTAGCCGTATGGCATTTAAGAGACATAAAACAATGAGTAAATGCCATTGACATAAGTGTCTAAGAATAACAACTGCGTGTGGGAGGATTTGACTATTATCAACAACGATAATTACGACAATAAAGACGACAATTAATTGCTAATTAACTTAATTAACACCAGATATTATGATCGTATCTCACTGTATTTTGCGCGCTTATTCTCTGGCTCACTGATTGTTTGTCAATCGCAAATGTGCTGAAAAAAAGTCTACAACTGATGAAAGCTTCTGTCTACAAAATGTGCTGAAAAAAAGTCTACAACTGATGAAAGCTTCTGTCTACAAAATGTGCTGAAAAAAAGTCTACAACTGATGAAAGCTTCTGTCTACAAAATGTGCTGAAATAAAGTCTCCAACTGATGAAAGCTTCTGTAAATTGCGCACTTAACTTTTCTTGTAAACCCTAAAGTGAATCCCACATAGCTACTCTAATAACTCAAATAGAAATGATTGAGCGGAAAATATTGTTTACGTTATTTACATCTAGATGGAGCAAAACTATCATGGAACGAAAAGCAACTCGAGAGATAGGTAAATACATAATTCAAATCTGACAGTATGACAAGGCAATTCTTTATGACCGAAACGAAGTGATTTATTTATGTGCAACATAAACAGACAGACATACACATATCGTTTCTACAGTAACCAAAATTGTTCTACATAGATTCGAGTTATTGTCATGAAATGACAGCATAAAATAGTTGCAGCATTCTAAACAAGGGCTTTCATCATCATGATCATATCCACTGCTGGACATAAGCCGCTTCCAAGGTCTTCGACATTGACTTCAGTAGGGTATTCCACTCGATAACTGTTTTAGGACGAAATTAGTCATCCACCAATATAAGGAAACACTGCCTTGTATAATAACGTACTTTCGCCGATACATGATATGTACATTGCTCATACAACAAAAGATTGATGAAAACTATTGTTTCAATTTATACATTACAATTTATACATTATATAAAATAAATATTAAATTCTTATTCTTTGTGCTGTATTATTATGATTTTAATTATCAATATCGGAACTTTCCAAGAGGGCTAAAATTCAAAACTATTCGTTACCTGCTTATGCGATTACAATGTTTAATTGGAAATTCTTCGCAAAACTCCCAAAAGCAAAGTTCGTTTGCTACAACCGGCCAAAGTTCACGAGATATTCAACCCTTAGAAATTTTAATTTAAGACACTTCTACTTGTACAATAGTGAGGCGTACTAAGATTAGATACCAGATGCTTTTAGATATGGCATGTATAGAAATATAATAAAATTTACCATAGCTTTTACATGGACAGAAATACTGACAATTACTCAAGGCACGTTATTCATTGTTAACATCGATTTTTTTATCATTTCAATGTCTCCGGTCTCCTCACAGAATTAGAAGAAGCATAGACGCCGTACTCTGCCACAGTGCAACATTTTTGAAAAACCCATTCACGTTTAATTGACTGGCCCGTTGGTGCAGTGGTTAGCGAGCTTAACCGTTGGGCCGGGGGTGGTGGGTTCGATCCCCACCCAGGACAAATATTTGTGTGATGAGCACAAGTATTTGTTTTGTTTCTGGGTGTAAAATAA
>DVPR01000982.1:0-11920 GCA_018239345.1 Oxynetra stangelandi | reverse complement strand
AATGTGTGAATGACGAGATGTGGACCAATTAACTTATATAGATGACAGTTATAAGTATGTGCTACATGCAAAGGTTTTGTTTGTACATGAAATTACAGATTGAAATTATTGACTTACACAACATTATATTTAGAAGATTAAATATTACTTGCAATAAGAAGTGATGAAAAACATTGAGAAGAAAACTATGCAATGCATTGTGCATAACATACTCCAATGGTGTGGGAAGTAAGCCAAACTGCATGTGTGCGTCAGTGTGGGTTGACAATGGGCTTCATTTGAGTAACTAATGAGAACTGTTCTCAATAGTGTATTGCTAAGACGATTGAAGATGACAATATTAAAACAGATATTCGGAGTATGTTGATTCGGACAGATTAATGATTGCACATAATATTTGACCCTTACATATTGTTCAAATCAACAGTGATACAAACCTCTGGCAAAATATGTTGTGATAGTTCCTCATGAGAGAATACATTTATGAATTTTGTAAAATGGGCCAACAACAGCATTCTTATTTGACTGTCTCTGACTCCAAACAATTGCAGTAACCGTGGCTTCACATGCTCTTTAAATACACTTAAAGTGAAAAAGCCACATTGCTCGCCGTTGTGCGGTCTTTCTGAAATAGCCATATTCAGAAAATATTATAAAACAAACCGACTAAACTAGTTTAAACAAAAAATATCTCAATCAATAGATATAAATACTGTAGCAACAATATTAAAGAAAAATTTATGTATAACTTGTCATAAATACCATTTTTTGGCTTCAAAATGAATGGTACAACGTTTTTCCTTGCAGTCTGGTCTAGGAGTGTCAATCTCGATAAGAGCAAACCTCCCAATTGTTTTGCAACTGTCTCTTCATCATAACACTTAAGGGTTTCCAAAATATTACTGAAGAACTGCGATTTCTCATCATCCCCTTTCAAAGGTAGGAAGTTAAGAAACTTGTATATAGAAATAAATTCGTGGTTAAAGAAATTATTCTGAAGTACTTCAGATAAGTTGGGCCTTTTTGTGGGGTCAGGATTTTGTAGCAAGTCTCTGCAATATTTTTTGAATTCTTTCAGATGAGGCACTTCATCTGCAATACAGAAATGCAATATGAACGCAAGGCTCTGAATAAAAAAGAAATGTTAATTATACTGCATGGAGTACTTACCATCTTTTCTTCCCTTAAATACATCTTCTACCAGCACCGCAAAGCCATACTGGTCCACTTTTGATGTTAACTCATAAGAATCCTCATTTGGATCCACAGATTTATCATATCTACAAATAGACAATTAATAATAATATAAGAATTATAATATAACTAGTTATTATATATAAATTTAAATGTTTTTATTTTAGCCAATAAAATATATAATTTTAAATGTTTATAGTATAATACTGTCAATATATAAAAAATGCATGTGAAAAATTATAAACAAATAGAGCAGCAAGACATCCAAACATCAGCTGTGATATTAATTTAACAATATTATGTTTGTGAAACCTGTGAATTCTGGAGTGTTTCAGATATGCCGAGTTCAATTCGGAAAATGGACATAAATACTGCAGTCCTCCAAGTTTCCACTGCCCATCGCCAGACACATAAACACACGATACACTAACATTGTTATGAGACATGCCAGCCTGGAAAAATATATTTATTTTAGTTATTAATTGTATGAGTAAAATATATGTACTTAACATTGACATTGGTAAAGGCATTTCCTATGTTTGTTATATTTATATTTGATATTAGATGTGCTTAGGTCAAGTAAGTATTTCTAATCGTTACCTGGTCATGAAGAAATACCAAGGCCTGTAAGACATTGTTGAGACCAATGCAAATTTGCAGAGGAGTTTGTAAAGATAAGACTTGTCCTAATGGTTGTACATATTCCGTTGCTAAATGAAACGTTGATCGCTGCTGCCACGCCGATATGTATCGCACAATGCACGGGTGGCGATATTTCAGGAGATTCTGTAATATAGTCGTTGTCAGTTAGATGAATTTAGCTCATTAGAAAAGTAAAAAGTAAACGTTATTGAATTAGATGACTAACATTAGAGAATTTTTCCAAAGGCGTCGACAAGGACCATAAAGGACCTAAAACAACTTCTCCTTTGAATACTGACACTGAACCATCACTTTTGAGACTGAAATATCTGCAACTATCGTTAATAGTGGCTTGATATTGAGACCAAAAATCGGTGGTGTCAATAGGTTTTTCTTTTATTTCCAACCCACTTAAATGCGAAGACTCGTTACCCATCATGGGCGTGCTTTACTTTAAATTTTTTTACAATTACTTTCCATGGATGATTTTACAAGAACACTAATAACAATTTACATAAATATAAATCAACATTTATACGACTCGTGTCAACCATACGTCAAGTTTAGTGTATATTAAAATGTTGCTGTATAACAATTATAATTTATTGTAATCTATCTATTTTTGTGGAACAAATGCCTTCTCTTAATGTAGTGAGTATGCATATGTTATTTAGTTAAACTAATATCTATAATTACTTATCAATTCGCTATGAAAACAATTGTAATGTATCATATACTTAAAAAAATAAGATATTTAATTATCCTTATTTGTTTTAAACCTTTACTTAGCTGTGACAGTCATTTTAGTATGCCATATAAATATTTGAAAATTTCATCAACATTTTTCAAATTTTATAAACATTCCAAATGTGTTTTTTAACTTAATAAATAAAAAAGATCTTAGTATGACAATTGTCAATGCTGTCATGTTAAGCTGTCAGCAATTGCATGTACGGAGTAATGCATTAGTTTAAATATTTAAAAAATGGCCTCTGCGTTACTCAGGAAAGCTATTTTATCAAACCCAAAAGCTATAAAAAGCTCCATTGGTATATTTTCCAATGTCACTCGCAACCGTAAGTGTCTAAGCTGTTTCTAAAATCAAATTTGTAAACATGTTATCGAACGAAGTTGCTGTTACGTCATAGCATTTTCAGATTGGAATTATCAATACCAACCTGGTCCATATCCGAGAACTCCAGAAGAGCGTGCGGCGGCAGCAAAGAAGTATGGGTTAACCGTAGAAGAATACCAGCCTTATCCAGAGGATATGTGCTTTGGAGATTATCCTAAACTGCCCGATATCGGGACGGATTCCAAGGATCCTTACTATCCTTGGGATTACCCTGATTCCAGAAGAAATTTTAATGAACCAGTAAGTAGTATTCGTTTTTTAAGCTGTACATTTTAAAAATAATGTACACTCTAAAAGTATATGTCTTTTTCAGATCCACGCAAGGCAGGAAATATATGGAGAAGATCGTTATGATCCTAATATGAGACCCATATTTCCGTTGTGGTATCAATGGACGTGGTTCCTAGGTGTCATTGGATCGTCGTTTGCCCTCTTCTTTTTCTTGGAGGATTACAAGTTTGGAAGACCTGTCACCATTAAGCAATATCCTAAAGATGGACCACATTATTTATTCGAGCCTAAGTAACTTTAATATGTTACTCCAATTTTAGACCAAACTCTGTCACATTTTAACTGCATTGTGTAATTAACTCAAATTAGTGCATCACTTGTAAGAGAGAACTATGCCGGGCCGAAAGCTATAAAAGAGGGTTTGTAGCCACGTGAATGACAGAGTACAGGCACTCAATTAGTTTGTATTTTCTTTGTTGGAAATAAAAGATTATAATTTTTTTTTGTTTATGTTAGATTTAGTTTAAAATATTCGAACACCTTTAAAGCATCCTATCAATTAATTTTAATTCTATATCAATATATTTAATGTTTGAAATCTTCATAATTTTTCTGCTATGCCTCCTATTTGCGTACAGGAGTGGACCATGAATTTGGAGACTCTGTGCTAACACCATTTGAGTACTGGCAAACTTAATCAAACTAATAGATGTTTTGTAACAAAATGTTTTATTTAATGAAGTTGGTAAAAAAAATATTTGGACAACAAAATAACTTAGATATCCAAACAGATATTGCAAGATATTATGGCATAAAAAATTAACAAGATACTTGCATATTGTAGAAACCTATCCTTCAAGATTACCACTGATGATTTCAATTTTCGGTCATTATTTTATAAATTCTCATACTCCACTAACTTCAATTTGGGCTGCTGGCTCTTTATATCCACAGGGGGTTGGGCCCAAAAGTGTTTTTCTATGTAGATCGACATTTGATTGATTAAATAACCTATTCCACCAATTTACGTTTTGCCCACGCTAAGAATGATGGTGGTGTCGCCTCATTTAAGAGTTACGTCGATATTAAAGATTAATTGTCACAACATAATGGCAAAGAAAAATATGTCCGACAAACCCCCTAACATTTTGATCCCTTAATAAATGTATTATGATATGAATGGCAACTGCCTACATTAATTAGGCTATTGTAGTAATCTTTGACATCATCATTCTCATCCCTAGATGAAATATGTGTTCCACAGTACTATAATAAAAGGATTAACAATGTTGATCTTTAAGTCTGCACAATAGTGCTATAAAGTCAATAAACAATAATTTCTAGATTTAGACAAGATATAGTGAGACCAGGGTAATTTTTTCCATTCAAAATTTGTTTGGCAGTAATCAAGTATTTATTGATACTTCACGAAAAAAATTTAAGTTAAAAGAAAACCAAGTTTGAGGAGTTTTATTGTTAAGGATAAACCTACATAATTGCTGTTTGAGGTGCCAGTGTTTTAGACGTAGTTGCAAATAGAAAATGAGTTGAAAAGTTTAAAGATGTGTTTGGTATTTCAAAGGGTTACTATTAATATCCGAGTGTTTAAAAAGTTTTCGTGCTTCAAAAGGCATATACATATTTCAGCGCTATTTGTATCAGTAGCTATCGGTAAACTTCAATCAGTCGGTGATCATCAAATTGATTTTACAATTTTCCTATGGGCATGGTTACAAAGCTAGATTAAATGTGTTGTTTAATTTAACTTGTATTCAGGAGTAGGCCCCCAACAGATTGAAACCTATGGTATAAGTGTTATTATAAACTAGTTTAACACGTTAATTAACATTGTAAGTCTTATTTGTAAATACTGGTGAAATATTCATCTTCTAAATCATAAAGGTCGGCTGCTATGTCATCTCGTAATGACATTAGCTTCTGATCACATTCTTGTTGCTTTGTCCTAAACAACTTGGAGTTTTGAGTGATGGCATCATTAACAGATGGAAAGTCATTCAGTATAAGATATTGCTTGATATCAGATACTAATTTCATGAGTGATTCACCGGCTCTAACTGGAAAAGAAATGAATGTGGCAATTTAATATATAATTGAAATAATTAGTTGAATATCATAAGTAGAGGACAGACATGCATAACAACAAACCTATATTGGCCGCTCGTACTTGCATTTCAAAGGTGTCTTGTTCGATCTGTGTCATTCTGTTCAATTGTGATTCATTTTCACCTTTCGCCAATTTTATAATTTCTGCAAAAATCAATATATGAATTTGTTGTACAAAGAGATTTTAATGTGATACTACAAATGTAAGAATTGAATAAAAAATTGCATTCAATCCAATAAGAGTAATGATAAAGTGAAATTGCTGACTATTTTAATTCTGACTATATGTGTATATATAGGTACATATATTGAATAGTGTCGTGAATTTTTTCCTAAAAATGTTATCAGGCTAAGAACTTTTCCGAGCTTACCTTCAAAATTCTCAAGCATACTTTTAACATCTTCTTTTAATCTCGTGGTATAAGATTTTAATAAAGCTTCCTTGTTTTGAGGTAAGTTTCTATGCATTTTGTAGCTTGAATTACACCGGACTACGACTCAAAATGACAATTACTTGATAAAATTACACTAAACAATTTTGCGCTTCTATGTTATTTTAAAATAAAATAGATGTTTTGATCATGCTATGTACATAAAAAGATCAAAATAAATAAAAATCAATAAGCACTACTTGCATAAACACTCACTCCGTCAAAGCGACGGTGTCAACTGTCAATGTCACTGCTGTCAGTACCATCCCTGACATTAACAAAAATATATCGATATTTTTTATAATATTGATATGTTATATAGGGATATATTACGCCAATACGCCAATTTTTTTATAATATTCGTCTGACATCGTCAACTAGCCCCGTAATTAGAACCAGATAGCTTTAAATTAAATTATATAAGCGCAAATTCAGATATAGAGCAATTAAATGTAAGAAAACTGAATATTTATTTATTTTCAACGCGTTCACGTAGTGGTATGTTCCGGTATTTTTAAAAACGGTATAAAAAATCTTCAATGCTATTAACTTACTGGCAGCTTTTCTGGTGTTATCCATATGTGGCAAATAATCATAGGCAAAGGTGCCCCTGAGCAGCAAGAGACAAAGTATCATAGGAATAAAGCTGTCGCTTATAAGAGTCATTTTATGAACGGAACTGAAACTTTCGTAACAAATATTCCAGTGAAAAATAATCCTGTATGGGTATGCGCAGAGTGAATAAAATTATAAGATATCTTTGTTCACGATTCAAATGCTATTTCAGCGGAGTACAGTAAGAGGAAATGTTATTGTAGACGACTTACGAAGACGATCTATCAATTAAAAGGGTATGAAATAATAAATATCAATTGAGTTTTGCGAGGTGTGAAGTCTTAAAGATCAATCGTTTGTGTATTACCCTTCTCAAGGTTAAATAAATGAAAATAGATGTTAGATAATTAACAAATTTTAATAAAATTAAAATTTTGTTACTGTGTTGAACCTAGCAAATTCTTTGAGTCTGACAGCGTTGATATTGATGAAACCAGTACTGTCTTCTGAAGAAAATCCGCCAGCTATGTCCATCGACACCAGATCCTTGTTGTATAAACTTTTGTCGCTTTTTCTCGCCAAGATTATCACTTGAACAAAAAAAATATTCATATCCTAATGGGTATTTCCATGTCTTCGATATTAATTACTTAATACATTTAATAAAATAACAGTTCAAAATATATAAAATAAAAATAGATACCGTTGCCTTTGAAAATTTTAAGTGTTACAATTCCAGTAACAGATTCTTGTGACAATTCCAAGCATTTTCTCGTGTAGAACGCTTCGGGCGAGAACCAAAATCCGTTATATACGAAATCGGCCATTTTGTCTTGTAAATATTTTTTTAATCTGCAAATTTTGAAAATATAATAAAATATATAGACATTAAAAAAATAAGTGCTAAAACATATCGTCGTGATTGTATAATTTCGTGTACCTTAACACTTCTCTGTCTAGGGCATAAGCTTCGAGATCAAGGTGAGCTTGGTGAAGTATAGTACCAGCCGGTGTTTCATATAAACCGCGCGACTGAAAATTATGTAAGATTATATATAGGTCGTTGATGCAATTAATAAAAGTAATTAATTTTAGCTCTCGTCTTTTCATATTTGAGTACCGTTAGCGAAAATGAATTAATTTATTAAAGTAAATATTATATATTATATTTAAGCAAGCATTGTTTTTCATTGCACCTTCAATCCCAAGAAACGATTTTCAACAATGTCAAGGCGGCCAATACCGTGTTGAGAGCCTAATTTGTTTAATGACTCGACCAAAGACAGAGGATCAGTTATTCTTAGAGATTTTTCATATCCACTCGGAATTTGAATTGACACGGGGACTCCTGTAAAGGTAATTTATTTTAAGGATCGAAATTGATGAAAAAAGCTATATCAAAATGGGACATGTAAGAAGATTACCTTTTTGGAAATCAATATCAATAACGCTCGCGAATTCTTCGGCATCTAGAAGATCGCGGGTCATTTTAAATATGCCATTCGGAGGTATAGCACCGGGGTCTTCAAGAACTCCGGATTCGTAGCTAAACACACGTAAGATAAACGAGTCATTTTAACGAAATATATCAACCCGCCATTCAAAAATATATCAAAATCACTATTATATTGAAGCAGTAGATATCAAAAGTTTGCATGCATGCCTTATGTGCATAATGTTTTCATCAGTCGACCAAGGCGCTTTCGGTGTAGCTGAAACAGGAATGTTTTCTCTGTTGGCGTAATCGATTAAATCGCTTCGCCCTTGGAATCGCTGGAAAAACTCGGGAATTCTCCATGGAGCAATGACCTGTGATAAAAAAAAAATATGTGAAGATATAAAATAATAGTCATCAACATTTTGTGTTGCCAATGCCCACTTGACAGATTGAATGTTATTTATAGGATAATGTTTCCTTACCTTACCTTCAGGCCACAATGAATATACGCTTAATTCAAATCTGACTTGATCGTTTCCTTTGCCCGTGGCACCGTGTGAAATGTACCTTGAATAGCCCAAAAGGTTATAATTAGATACCGAGTTAACGAACGATATTGTGTAAGAATTATTTATACTGGAATATTTTTGTAATCGTTATTGTAAGAATGTACGGAATATTGCATCCGAAATTGATATAATTATTAAGGCAATACATTTTCTTTATGATCTTCCGGATACAATTTCTATGCACGAGAGGCTGTTTTATTTTAAAGTCGTTATTTATATTTTTTCTAAATTTTGTGATATTTTTCTTTTGTTCAATAAATTTTAAGTACTCGTGAGTATCTTTATGTAAGATACGAAAAGCTTGATTTATTTGTATTTAAAAAACGTTTTGAGCAATTGCCGTCATTTCTTACTATAGCAGAATATAAAAAAATAACTTACGTAGCTGATAATCTTTTGGCAGAATTTACAATACCCACTGAGATGCACGGCCTCGCCAACGATGTACCTAAGTAGTAACGGCTCTCATATACCAAACCCATTTGGATAGCGGGAATCATGTAATTGGTTACGAATTCCTTGCGAAGATCCTCCACAATCACCTAGGGGCAGCATATTTTATGATTATTTCTGACTGTAATGTAGCGGTACTATTGTGCCAATTTTAAATCGTATATGTGTCAAGTCTTCACAGGGTGGAATTAAAAATGGAGAAAACTTATTTGTAGGGACACTTACATCTTTGGCTCCAATGGATTTCGCTTTTTGTTTAGCTTTTTCGAAATCTTCATCCTGTCCGATATCTGCCATATAGCAGACCACATCGTAATTTTTTTGTATCAACCTAATAACGTACAGTGGGAAAATATCTTATTAATTTATAATATTATAATTATAATATATAAATATATTTATTACCCATGAACACGAAAAGCTATCAATAATATTTATTACGTACCATTTAAGAATACAACTCGTGTCCAATCCCCCGGAGTAAGCTAAAATGATGAGCTCCTTGGAGGACATGGTGCGTGTAAACTGATCGATGCTTGTCTTACAGCAATACATAAAGCGACAACTTCAATACATATGCGAACATTTAGTCATAACAGATAGCCACGCGATAACCTTAGGTCATAATAACAAATAAATGTGGTATTTATAGTATTAACCGTTTACATACGAGTTTCGTACCAAATTAATATGATTTATTTACTAGGAGTATATCTATAAACTTGCTAAAAAGCTCTATAGAGGCACGGCCAGAGAGATGAGGTATTTTTCTACTAAATAATAAACGAAGTGGAATCTGGTCACTTTTCTTTCAAGTATTGACTTCGGGAAACAATAATCGTCATAAATATTACGAGATAACATTCAAACTGAGTAAAAATGGAGCCACATAAATCAGGTAAGTTTCATATGTCAAGCACCAGTAAATTAATTTATAATATAGAAATAAAACAACTATTTTCACGACGATCACAATTTATTCCATAAACCTTAAACACTTGAATACTGATGTACATATAAATATTTTGTTAACATTGTGGAACAATGCACAAACTACATAATTGCACCGATTGCATTCAATACACGCTAAATACTAATGAAAATTTCAAACGTTTGATTAATCATACAATACTATTATTTGTAACAAGAAGAATCCCATAAGATGATCACATGATTTGAATAACAGAGACCCAAAGATGTTTGAACAGAAATCAAGCTTGGTGACTACAATGAAATCTAGTAATTCATATATCCAACAATCCCATGATTTCCATTGTAAAACAACACTTAACTGCATATTAAGTTTTGAAATGCACAATAATTGCACATAAAATACTATCAAATACTATATATATATCAATATGAATAATGGTAAAGGTCATATCGATAAACTAGTTATATTATTAAGTCACATGACATTAAAAGTATGAATATGTTTATAGTTCTGGAATGTAAATAGATTTTGAGTAAATACTAGTAAAAACACGCAACACATTGCTATTTGAGTCAAAAGTTTCAACTACATATTTCTGTCGGGCTAATAGTGAGTATAATAGTGTGTAAGTAATTTTTAATAGATCTAAATAAGTTAAATTCAATCTAATATTTTTTTATAAGCACAAAGTACAACAGTTATATACTAGCTACGCATACTTAAAGTCAACTTTAGTAAAGGATTAATAAATCACATCAAAGATATCAAGATTTAAGCAGATATTTTAAGTACATGCAATATATATATAAATATATATAATACTCGCTAATATATGAAGAGATACTGATTAAAATCTAGAATTTGGCGTTAAAATCGAAAACACAAACATATCTAATTATGCAAGAAAGAGCAACGGGCGTATTTTATATAGCGGCATTACATACAGTATGTTACATGTATCTTTCGCTTTTCCTATGGTACTATGATAACTCTAGCATTAAAATTAATTAATAATAAATATATATATGTTTATAGGTATTTTTCAATTGCCACTTTGTGTATACACAATGTATTAATAAGCGAACAAATTAAACATATAGCGATATAGCGAAACAACAACTTCAGTTATCACACAATTTTATAATTGCAAAATTTAACAGTAAAATAAAAATTCTTATAACGTAAGTTTTAACATTAATTAGTGTATGTAACAGGACCTTGAATTAAAATTGTGCATTGCAACACAAAAAATTAATAAATTAAAAAGTGGACATTGTGTTATCCAATAAAATCCAAAGTTTTAACATTAAATAATAATAATAATGCTTAAATTCCTTGAATTCGACGATATTATATCTCGAAAAACAATTGACGACGCACATATTAATTCCTCATTTATATTTGCGTCTTTATATTTTACTTCACTTGTCAACAATTGACAATAATTGTTTAATATTAGGTTTTTTTTTTTACTAAACACTCTGTAAATTAAAATTAAACTTTCCATAAAACACTTTCGAATTCAAGTTATTATTATAGTAGTGATTTATTGAATTGAATAATTGATTCATTTGTGTCCTGAACTCTACATTTCAACTTCAGGTAACTGTATGACTCTATCACAACAATTGGAGGCGTAATATATTTAATTTAAACAAAAAAAACTTGAAATTTATATCCGATCAAATAAAATTGGTACGCCTTGGTATCGAACTGCTCTTATAAACGATGTTCGATCAACACTGCCCTGACATATAGACCCATTGTTGGTAATATTTAAGCGGTCAGAGAGCTCAGGTCGGAGAGGAAGTTCTCCGGAGTGAGGATGTGAGAAGAGCCAATGATCACTTCCCAATTCTTCAGAGCGGCAGTCACTTCGTACGCGCAACGGATCTCGGAGAAGCATACGCCTGAAAGGTTGTATGTAACAAGACATATAATGTTTTTCTAATGAAATAAATATTTGAGGGCATTTCCACACACTCCGTCATCTGATCCCAAACAAGGCAGTTAGCACTGCCTGTGTTAATGTGACGTGATATAATACTGATATAAGCTGATAAACTACATAAATAATAATAATAATATTTTGGGACATCTCCACACACAGCCATCTGATTCCAAAGTAGGCACTTAAGTGCCTGTGTTATGTTAACCAGACGGCTGATAAACTACTTATATACTTAGAAATGTATACTTAAATATATATATATT
>DVPR01000981.1:0-11926 GCA_018239345.1 Oxynetra stangelandi | reverse complement strand
CACGCACGCACACACACACACACACACACACACACACACACACACACACACAGTGATATAACGGTTCATTACAAAATAGGTACGCACATTCATTCACAGTATTATCACTCTCACACACACACACAGTAATATCGTCTTTTATTACTTTTATTGCCATTAATATATATTAGCGAAGGCGACCCTTTGCCACAATACATTTAACTTATATTTAAAATATAAATATTAAAGTAACTCGACTGTTACGTTTTAACGTAAGAATCTCATTTTAATTTTAAATTATCTGTACGGATAGCTTGAACTGGACCCAGACGCCTAATCACATTATTAAATAAACCACCAAAACAGTGAAATTAAGTTAATGAAATACATCACTATGCGAACGAAATTGTTCATAATAAATAGTCGGTTATATTTCCAAAAACACATCTCGAAAGCAGAATCGACTGTGGACATAGCGCATTCTTTAACGGCGCCTTATTTGTATTTCTCAATGTTTTTGGCGAAAACGTCTCAATAGACTGGACTCTTCACTCACAACCACTTAAAGCGACAAGCGGTGCTGTTGGCTCTAATAACACAAAATGTTTACCGAATAATGGGCCCCGCCAGCCAAAAATACACACCAAGCCCCGACAAACACGCGAACGCTGAGACACCAAATATTTTCGTAAAATGAACAACACTGTTTTAAGGTGCAACGCATCTAATTAAAGCTCAAAGCTTCTCAGAATAATTCCAGTGTTAACAACCCCATGTCACGTGAAAGGGACGAGCAAGAAAATACGCGGCCGTATTCAAATTGCCTTCCGATTATTGCGCCAAGTGCGATGGCACCCATCATTTCGGTAGCCGACGTCGAGAAAATAAAGCGTGCCTTTATTCAGGACCGCGCCGAATTTTTTGCTGTCAAAAACTGAAGAGAAAAACGGATACGATTTTTATGCGTCGCTAACAAAGCGTGCGGGCGCGCTTTATTTTCGCGATAATATTTTCAAAATGGCTGCCAACGTCCCGTACGGCGTCGTTTGTACATGTGAGTGATTGTTGAGCCATCTTCGCGATGGCACGGGCATGTTCTAATTGCGATGTTCGTTGACCTTTTGCGTGGTATTTTTTATCGAACAACATTCGATGGCGCGGTGGTCCTTATTAAGCAGAATCGGAACGCCATTTTTTTTCTGTTAACAAACATGTATTTACGAGTTCGGTCGTTCAGAATAGTCTCGATCACCATTCTTACACGAAGTGCTTTCTAATGTATTGCACCGCCTGTGGAATTCATGTTTTAAATTGAAGCTAGCCTTGAATAATTACGGCATATCACACGTCTGGTTCGGGAACGAGCGAGCTTGACCCTGACATCTTTTGACGGTGTAATGAAGGGTTTTTATTAAATCAACGTCAGAAGTCCATTAAAGATGAGCCCCCGCCGCCGAGCCAAAGACATCAATCAAGCGAGATACGGATACAAACGAGACACTACAAAAAGGGTGGCCAGCATCATTTCTGGATGAGATTTTGTGTTTACTTTTTGGAACCTAATTTAAATGTCTGTACAATTAGACAATGTTATTTCTCATGATCCGAGGGAACGCGCGAACATACATCACTGGCGAGCTTTTGTGGTTGGCTTTTTGTTCTCGTGGTGAACTCGTGAATATATTTTCGAGTTTTTTACGAGCAACATGCGGTAATGGAAGGGTGGGTAAGAAATGATGGTTTGACGTAACGCATTAATCCCGTGTCAAGAGATCAAGTCAAGTTTTTTTGTGAAACGCTAGTTTAGTTTGTTTCGATCGATCAAAGATGTATGATAATTCAAAAATGTTAGTATACAAAACGACCTTTCTATGCTGTATTTCGTTACAAACACAGGGGGGATTGAGAATTTTAATATTTAATTTCGTTTCGCATGTTTACTTTTAACTTCGAAAATTTAACAAAGACAGTATGGTCGGTCTGGTCGGCATCCTTTCTGATCGTATCAACTGTACATTGTTAGGCGAATATCGTTTGCTCGTTCCAGAAAAAGACTAAAATGCTATTATTGCTATGCAAAAGTCGCAAACTTTCTAGACCTCTTAATGCCACCACCACGTTTATTTTCGTCCAAACGAGATACAATTGTAGTCACTATGTCTTCTTTTTGAATATCTTATTTAGATCTCACTGGCACTTGACTTGGAGTTCAGAATGTTATCTGCTCATGTTAAATTAACTGATGAAGTCATTTATCATTATCGTCATCATGAACCATTTTAACGTTTCATCATTTAACTCAAGGAGGAGCACATGTATCAGAGCACTAATAAGGTGTGTTTGCTTCCAATCTTTTGTTCCATCAGCTTTATAGCAAATGGTATTTAATCTTACAAAAGTGCGTAACTTTTTCACATCACTGTGTTGGGTATCTTCAGAGGCCCGGAGTTCACTTCTTACCTAATGTGTAGACACTGTTTTTATAATTGTGAAGTACTAAATAAAGAAGACCAGGGCGAAGTCAACTCTGTCAGGTCAATAAGGATGCTAATTCAATATTAATCT
Source organism: Oxynetra stangelandi (assembly GCA_018239345.1). Lineage (NCBI taxonomy): Eukaryota > Metazoa > Arthropoda > Insecta > Lepidoptera > Hesperiidae > Oxynetra > Oxynetra stangelandi. The sequence goes on along the minus strand of DVPR01000981.1, from coordinate 9,382 downwards.
CTATCGTAAATAGTACTCATCTACATGTCAATTATACCAAAAGGTTGACAGATCTAATGCTCCTTCAGTCGTATTATGTAGAACAAAACCTTAACTGACAAGTGAGACATTACAGAAAAAAGGCACAGTTCTAAGATACTAAACCGTAACTGCTATTTTTTAAATCAAAATAAATATTTTTGATATGATATAAAAATAGACCGCCGACTACTTCATGTTGATTACATAGTTTCGAATGGTCCTTGTTTGTTCTTCCATGACTGTCCAAACGCTGGCTTATTAAACGACAATCGCATGACCCATCTACAACCTTTCCTTCAGTCATGACCGCTATCCTGTCGGGATGTCTCGTAGATAGCATCGTGCGATGAACGATGCTCGGAGGAACCGTCACCTCACACTCGCTACAAATAATATTAAAATGGAATACGTTAATTTTGTATAGACTTGCGGAGCGGTAGCTGTAAATTGTCGAAGATGTATTTTCTTATTATTCTACCGAATTAAAAACTACATAAGTACTTCTAGAAGAGAAAAGCAGTCGAAAATTTTAGATGACTTTTCGTTTTCTCTTGTTAAGATTGTTTTTTTAATACTCTAGTAGTAATTTCTTTAAAAAATGTTTATTAACAAAATAGAACCCGCTTCGGTATGTAGCTAATAGGTGAATACAAAACAGACTCGAAGTGATAACAATTTGTGGCGTCATTCATATCGACAAATCATTTGAATAAATTTCGGGTACAAATGACTATTGGCTGCAAAATGCCAACAAACAGGCGATGTGCATACATGCATGCATGCATACACAAAAAGTCATTAATAAGCTTACAACATATGCAGTGATCACAGCGTAGGTCATTGTAAGTTGAAAAGTCGAATAATATTTGAATAATATTTGAACAGAGTGTGAATTATTACAGTGTGAATTATACATATGATCTATAATAAGAATCAGGTTAATTTGAATATTTTCGAAATATCTTTGCATTTATAAATAAATTTTGGATTCAACTAGTAACTAACTAATCACAATTAATTAAAAACTGTAACAAACTAAACAAAAATTGTCTGTGTGAGTTTCGTTCTTCCCGACCACGGACCTCCCGGCACTGATTGCGCGGGTCGGGAGTACCGAAATGTTCGAGCAACGCGCTATTTATCATAACGCAGTCCTAATGGACCCAATCAATTACCATGCGCCGATACAACGCGTTGTTTTAAAAGGAACAACTGAACAGAAAGCTTGGTCGCCGACCAAATTCCTAAGATCATGTCAATTTAGGTGTGATGTATGGTCTATCGAATGTCCTCCGCTAGACCGTTATTAAAGTTCTGAAAGTTTTTATAAGGAAACAATTAGTAACAACTGCGTGTAATGGGACGCGAATTGGAAGAAAATATGCGTGAGTGTTGACCACTAGTGACCACGAATTCTAACTGCAGCCACTCAGTCATGAGCGAGTCCGATAAATAATTTTCAACACATTCGTAAAAAATCCTTGGGAGTATCGATGAAGCTATCTAGCGAAGCTATCAGTTATATATGAAAGAGCCATATTTGTCACAGTGCTTCAAGAACTTATAATTAACTATTACTCAAAATCTTCGATCGTAATTACCACCCCAACAGGATTGGGGATTTGCATTAATCATGAATATAAATATGAGATGGTCGCTTGTAATATGTCCGTGATACGCAGTTATACGTTGCAGTTCGAAACACAAAATTATTCTAGCAACACTTGATTTACGGCAGAAATATATTATGTAACGGTAGTTCAATTCCGGGCGAATCGCATACGAATTCTACCAGTCTTTTTAAAAAATAATAATAATATCTTGGGACATCTCCACACATGGCCATCTGATTCCAAAGTAGGTACTTAAGTTCCTGTGTTATTGTTATGGTAATCAGACGGCTGATAAATTACATATATACTTAGAAATAGATATTTAAATAGATATTATTTTACACCCAGGCACAGAACAAATACTTGTGCTCATCACACAAATATTTGTACTGGGTGGGGATCGAACCCACGACCCCTGGTTCAACGGTTAGGTTCGCTAACCATTGCACCAACGGGCCAGCCGGTTCAACCAACTTCCAGTGATCTGTCTATGACAGCTTCCTGTTCGTTATCTGCTTTCTTCATACAAAAAAGACAAGACATATAAATTTTATTAACAATTAAGTCTCTTTGATTAGTTGTAAATTTCAAACGGAGCCTTGACAGTTCACGACCTCTGTCCACTGTGTGCCCATTCAAATTACATAACGCACGATTCATTTAACAACTGTTATGATATAAGTTGGTGGTGTTAGTGCAAGATACAGAGTAGATAATAAGTAGAAATGTCTCGCGCTATTTTAATATAGACACATATACGCATGTTGTAGATATAGAGAGTTTTTTATTATTATTCAATTTCATAATTTAATAAAACACGACCCACCTGTGAAGTCCCGGAATAATGTTTGATCATTAACCGAATACCATTAACTTTTGCATGAAGCAAATACAAATTCAAATCATTTAGTTCATTATAAGGTATATACAATACGCTCAATGAAAATATCAGAAGCCTGGGTACATCGGATTTAAGTACCATTGAAGCTTGGGTATGGTAGACCGAAAGAAAAAAGCCGGCGGAAAAAAACTCTTGGCACTCTACTCAAGCTAAAATTAAAACCATTTATATTATTTATGTGTTTAATTGCATATTAAAATTGTATAATGTACGTTCAAAAACAGCCTACAGAACTGGGTATCTTTAAGCAGCTGAACTAATTTTGGAGTAATTTGGATCACGTCTAGTTTTACAACTTACAACGTTTTATTATTTTCAATAATTTTCAATGAATATATAATCCACATGTATAATAATAATAAAGTAAACAAAATCACCGTGAATGCCACCGTGTTGGCCATCGTTTACCACGAAGGATTGAGGTCCTACATAAGGGTTACAAAACGATGATAGTATTGCGTAAGATCTGTACAAATATAAAACCCGTTTGTGCCAGCCCTAGATGTCATTTTTATTTGCAATCTGTTCTGTGGCACCGCTGTTGGCCATTAGAAAGGCGTATTAAATGATTGATTTTAGATCACCAATGATAATTATCCGCAGTGCACAGTGCAGGGCGCTCGTGCGTGCACACAGCGCCAGCGCACGCGTCACTTTGTTATATAAAAATGTCGAGCTCCGGCGCTCACACTTGGGAAACGTTGTCAAACGAACTGTAACATTTACACGAAAGGCTCGCTAAATGCACAATCGACGACGAAACCACCTTTACTCTTTTGCCAAGGGGTTAATATCAGTTTATCAGTTGACCATTTACATTCCTGGTCAGTCCTTGAAGCTAATAGACTTCATATGCAAGGCAAATGCGAATGACACACCTAAGCGTGTGTACTTCAATGAAATTGGAGATGACTTCAAGAGGACATTGATGTAGAATAGAAACTATTAATGTCTGCTAATTCACATTGCAAATGGGGTTCATAAAACTATATGTTAGTTTGTATTGGTAATAGACCGCAAATTAAACCTCTTTTAACATACACCCATGTATTATAATGTTGTTACGAGTTCTATTCGGAGTTCAACGTATTCTTTAACGGATGACTGAGATAGTCGCGTTTAATATCACGAGTTTACTATACACTCAGATGGAATCAAAAATAGTTTTAACAGCATTTGCTTCACTCTTTGAATACTTATAAATTCCGTCTGTTTAGTTATGTCATTAATAACTATAGGAGCAATGTAGAGAATCCATTGAAACAGTTATACATAAATATAGGCCAATTTATATCCATAATTTTGGGCGCGTTTTGTTGGAGTTGTTACTTACTTTAATTACATATTTAAAGGCCTTTTTATAGAATATACGGTTCGGAGTAATTGCGTGGCGGACGAAAAAAAACAGGTAGTAGCCACTAACTGCTGCAGAGACATGGGAACATCAGTCCATATGACAAACCGCAGTAATATACATTATACGCTAAGAGACCACGCACTCGGTCCGCCTCTGCCAGCCGCAAGTGCGCAGTGTAAGGGCATTCTCCCACTGTGGGCGAGATGTGTAAGAATCGCCTTAGCAAGGGTTATTGTTGAACAGTGGTGACCTAGATATTTGTCAAATATGTTGATAATTGTTTTCCCGCGTTTTTAACCATTACAGCCTTTGCTAGTGCCAGCTGAGACACCTCCTATATATTGCCTTCATTTTGTTTTCTTGAATTGGTCCAATAATTTATTGTATTTTTATTTTATCTTAACTATTATAATTATATTGCTAGAATATGTTAAGACCAGCCTGCTATTAATAGTTCAATAAAATGAACATCTACGACGCATTCCGTAGATGTCTATGAAAATATATTTTTTAAAGTCTAATATACCGCGCGAAACGTAAACTAACGAAATAAGAATAATGAACGGATAGTCTACGGTAAAACCAATTTCCTTCCACTGTTGTAATAATGGTGAAACGCGTGCAGCTCTCCCGTTCCCGGTGAGACGAGTGAAGGGGTAAAAAAAAAGGACTCCGTCATCGTACACGGAACACGATCCGGCTGGCCGGTGTAACCGCACTACGTGGCCGGCTGGACCCTGCACGAGCATCCAGCTTATTAGGCGTGATGGACGGTTGCAATCGACCGCTATACACTAAGTGATTATATTATGCTTGTATCCTGCTCGCAACCACCGCTGAAGGTACTTGTGTTCGTGTACTAGGAACCATTGTAAGCTGTTCATATTTACGTTCTCATAAAGCTGTTTCTTTGTAACACAGAGTGTTCTAGCTAGCGTGTTTGATTATAATAGTAGAAGAATAGTTATCTAAGACGTGAGAATAGTCAGGTGTTCAAAAGTGAAACTGGAAATGGTTGGATGAAGACGATGGTAAACAAAGAGCATTCAAAATTGAAAACAGAATAAAATGCCTTTTGACAGCGTAATCATTATTCGCTGCAACAAAATACGACCGGCTATAAATATGTCCGAAATCGATACTTATCAAAGGAAAGTGAATTATCGTCCAATGAACAAGGTTTCCGGGTGATTTTCCTTTCAATTGCGCTCGCATATGCTAATTCCGTAATAAACAGTGGTTTCGGCGAACATCGTCCGGCGCCGATACAGCTCCTCTTTTGGTTCTGTTAATTTATGGCCCTATCACCGCGAAGTGTAATTACGCCAGACGGGATGGAGGCGGACCACAAAGATTACAGGATATATTAGCCTGAATGAAACTAGAAGCGATTCTTTTGCGCACTATAGCGACTCTATCCTTTTATCAGTTTACATCTCACAAAAACAGCTAAGTATGAAACATATTCATATGTTGGAATTTATGTTAGACTTGCGCAAAATACGTTCCTAAGTCACTTTCAGAATTGATCCTATATATCTATTTATTTATGACAGAATTGGGAATTATGCGCCTAATCTGTTTATAAATTTCAATAAAACAATGCATATTTTTTATTTTAAATTGCAATTATATTTAAATTTAGCAATTTATCACATCTGTCTAAATAATGAGTGCCATAAATTACACGCGTTGTCAATGAACACTGTATTGTAATCGTAATCTATAATAATTAACAGACAATGGGACGTGTTAACGATTTATGGTTGCATCATGTCAACTGCAACAACCGTATGAATTTTGACGCCTGCGCGGAATGTTAATTAGAAATAATTAATTATGTATCGATTTGTATCGATTGCAATAAAATTCTAATTCAATCGATTTTATTAAGTATTGCTGAGTGAAGAATTGATTCATCGATGAATTTATAATTCTAGTAAACACATATTAATATGTGCTTTCCAATATAATTTACATATTCCTTCGCAAGTATTATTCAATTCTGTTTGGCTGATGTATAAAACATTCACTGACATTTTAAATTTTAGCCACAAAATAGTCAACAGCACCTTTGACAATATTTATACTCTTTGGCTATATGTAATTTATAAACTATCGTCCTCGACTATCACACGGAAGGGGTACGTACTTATGTATGGTAATAACAAAGCGGGCCGTCTCGGGCCGTGTCGAATACGACCCGGTCTTAGCCATTAGCGGGCCGGGATTAGACCACTTTGTCCCTTACCGTAACACACAATTAGCCCCGGAATGCCGTAGGCATTAGACTCGATTAGATTCGACCGCCGACACCGTAATAACCTGGTCTTTGATTGAAACTTATATTTCTCCTTAGACATTACTGAGTTTTTGTCCCTTTTCGGTTACTCCAAGCGGTTGATTTTAATGTTACCGCTACGTTTAGCAATAGGTTAGTAGCATTTTATATAAACGACACGGATTGCTATTTTCTTACTTATTATTATTGATTACAATGCTTGTCGTTTACTCGTGTTGAATGATAAAGGACTAGAAACACTATAGTAACGATATTTTCTTCAAATGTATATATATATAAGCACATTTAATGTTTACCGGGTGTTATACAAGTGAATTTTTCAACATGTACGTCGTGCATTTTGCACAGGGACAAGCGATTTCCAACAGGACCTAACTTACAATACTTGTACACTTCTTAAAAATTCATTCATTTCATTTTAAATATTAGTAACTACTTATAAAAATAAATTACCATATGACGGGAACTTCTAACTCATTGTTAATATGTGAAAAAAAAAGTGTTTTTAAGCTTTATAGGACATCTTGGTGTATATAGCGTTAACTCAATTATTCTAGTAGATATGTACGTGCAGTCTTGGATTGTCTGCTCGAATGTAAGCCTCCTTAATTAAAAAAAACTTTGTCTTTTCCATGGAAACAATGATTTTTATATGGTGCATAAAAGTCAGATCCAGGAGCAGATCATATCCACTCAGCGCTTTACTACAGTCTACTTTACTGTGTGTACTTTACTTTGTTATTACGTAAGTGGTTTCAATATTTTTTCCTACTGGGCAATCAGGAACGATCTAGGCTAGACAATTAATAATCTTCGACAGCATCACACGAGTACATCGAACCTCACCTTAAACATACACACATCCAATACAACAAATGTTTTTTGCACAATTATGATCGAAATATAATGATAACACGCGGAACTCGCCGCTCGGCCGATTGCATCTACACCCTTATGCACCGTTCCTCAACCTTACCCCATTGAAATAGGGGTCACTTTTGTATGTCATATAACAGTTCATTTAGTGCACCTTATGCATTGGCGATAAGGTTTGTTTTCGAGTGGATTGGAACGTATTCGGGCGTTAACCTGACTACAAATAGCGCAGGGTGTAACTCATGCAGTGATTCCAGTCTTCATCGCTCGGTAGCTAACTACTGCCGTACAGATGGTATGATAAAGGGCTCGAGGTTTGCCAACTTTATAAATAAACTAGCAACATTGTAGGGAATTTGACTGAGCGATAGCGGCGCTGTTGCGTGTTTGAGCGCCTCAAGGGCTGAATTTCAGGTTGTTTTTAGACTAGATCATATTTGAAAAGGTATTATAATTATATTCCCTGTCCAAGTTTTCTTTTCAAAAGTACAAAAGCCGCGGATATTGAAGCCGTAAAGCGGCAGTGTTGGGTTTGCATGTTAAAGCGTGTAGTCAATAAACACACGAAGCATATTAGATTATGGACAGCAGTACAACAAATGTAAAAAATTGAAACGATACATTATTCATCCCGAGATAAGATGTACTAAAATTTTTAAACATAGGGGCTGTATCCTCGCCAGTACACTGACGTAATTTAAATTTATTCAAATAAAAATGTTACTTCAAATATGTACACTGTACATTTACTTTCATTTTTATCTTTTACTCGGCCACCTGATACCAGTCTAGGTGGCGTCTGTGCTGTGGTAATTGAACGCTGATAAATAATACATATACATACATATATGCAAAATTTGGAGATAAACACATAGATATCTGTAAGCAATAACACTAGTGTTAATCGAACAAAAATTTTACCTGTTTGAGAATCGAACCCACCACAGTCGGCTCGGCAGTTAGGTTCACTAGTCTTAGGATCAGAGGTATCTGTCATCAACATCATACCTCACATGCACATCACGTGAGCTATACTCGCAGCAAGTAGGTAGGCGGCTACACATATTTCACAATCGAATCGTGAGCGACCTTCGTTCAGTTCCTCTGCAATGTTGTCGTGGGAACTAACGTCTTAACACCTAACGATGAGGTATTGCAATAGATATTTGAATAAATTTTTTTAGTGGAAGATACTTTGTGGAAGATTATTTATTAATCGATTTTATTATATAATTGTTAATTACAAATATACTGGGATAATCTGACTACGTTGCTTTTCTATTTTTACAATGAACAAAATTTTAGTTATCATTTACGCACAGAATTGTTTTGACATCACATGGAATTTATATTCTTCATTTTAGTATAATATATAAAATAGAATTTAAATAATAAACACCATTTGTCAGGGTCCACATATTAAACTGTATTAAAACAATACTTTTCATAATAAATTGTTTCAACGTAGTCAACATGGAATTTTAAGGAATGTACTCATTATTTAAAATTTATTTCCTACATTATATTAAAATTTCAGATAATTAAATTCCAATATTATAAGTATTTGTTGTTATCATTATTAGTTATTTATTCTAAGTAGGTTTTGACAGACGAAAACATAAATATCCCCACGTAATGCTGAATGCCATTCGTACTAGGATTCAACTGACATTTGATGCCCGCTAAGTCTTATGCAACATGCATGCATGCAACTTATGCATTCGAAGCTCGTGCGATTAATTGTCTAACAAATTTCGTGTATCTTGCGTTAAATGGCCTTAATTAATCGTCTGATTACATATTAATTTGCGAAGATTACGACTTATATGTATAATGGCGGACTAATTTGGTCGATTACGTTTTAAATATAATAAATGTTGTTTAATTAACAAATGTTACCCGTAAATAGAGATAGACATAACATCTTTTAAAAAATGGATAATTTGTTGCGAAACCGCTAAGATAGAATAGTGAGCGTTAAACAATTTATCAGCGTTACAATATTAAACATTCACAAGACCTCGCTTTGTTATAGGATAGCCTTAGGATTAAAATTACTGTAATTATTGTAAAGATGGTGTACAGACAATAATAATAACAATCTATAAATGAACCGGGGCATGAAATAAAGTTTTATTTAATTATTTAACTCTATTACCGAAGCCAAGGTTGGAGGAATTAAACCATAACATAGATGTCATTGTTTCTTATGGTGGTTCTGCGCGACTCGATGGGATACCGTGTCCAAATTACACAACCAATTAGAGTACATGGACGAGCCTGGTTGTTGGTACCGAGCATTCACAATAATA